>CAJVGK010000082.1:0-55001 GCA_910950805.1 Acrocephalus scirpaceus scirpaceus
AACACCCCCTAAGGACACCCAAAACACCCCCGAGGGACACCCAAAACACCCTCCAGGGACACCCAAAACATCCCTGAGGGACACCCAAAACACCCCCGAGGGACACCCAAAACTCCCCTGAGGACACCCAGAAGAGCCCCGAGACACATCCGGGACACTCATGGGACACTAGGGGGACCCAGAGGACAACTGTGACACCCAGGGGCCACCAACTACACCCAGAAGACCTGTGACACCTTAGGGACTATCTATGGGACACCTGTGGGACACCCAGGACACTCAGGGGACACCGGGGTGTCCCAGAATTCCCAAATATCCCCACACCCCCCTCACCTGTGGCTGCTCTGACACTTCCTTCTCCAGCTGCGGTTGGTTCTCCAGGTCCTGGAGCCTGGGGCGGGGGACACACACAGGGTGAGCCCCCAAACCGCCCCCGGGGCAGACCCCCAGTGTCCCCAGGAGGTGTCCCCACCTCTGGAGGCGCATGTCGATGCCCTGCTGCTCCAGCAGCTCCCGCTGCGCCAGGTTCCAGTCCGGGGGGGGCCCGGGGGACGCCCCCCGTTCCCGCTCCCGCCGTGCCTGCTCCGGGTGCGTGAAGCGGAACACGTGGTTCTTCCCCAAAATGAGGCGGTGGCCTGGTTTGGGGGGGGTTGGAGGGGTCACACGGGGATTGAGGGGACATTTGGGGGGGATTTGGGTGGGAAACAGGGGTTTGAGAGCGTCATAATGGATTTGGGAGAAAATTTGGGTTTGTGGGAGGTTGGAGGGGAATTGTGGGGACACGCAGAGATTTTTGGGAGGGTTCAGGGAAAAGGCACAGGGACCTGGGGGGGATTTTGGGGGGCATACAGAGATTTTTGGGAGGGTTCAAGGGAGAGGCACAGGGACCTGGGGGGATTTTGGGGGGCACAATGAGAGGGGAGAGGCACAGGGATCTGGGGGGGATTTTGGGGGTCATGCTGAGATTTTGGGGAGGGTTCAAGGAAAAGGCACAGGGATCTGGGGGGATTTTGGGGGGCATACAGAGATTTTTGGGAGGGTTCAAGGGACAGGCACAGGGATCTGGGGGGATTTTGGGGGGCACGCTGAGATTTTTGGGAGGGTTCAAGGAAAAGGCACAGGGACCTGGGGGGGATTTTGGGGAGACACACAGATCTGGGAGGGGGCTTTGGGGGTCCCTACCCGACTTGAGCACCACCGGCTCCGTCACCTGCTTCCCGTTGACGTAGGTCTCAGCCCCCTCGCACGGTTCCAGGGTCACCACAACTTCAGGAGGGGACAACGAGGGGAGGGCGAGTCACCTCCCTGCTAAACTGAGGTGGGGGAACCCCAAATCTCACCCCCCACTGCCCTCAACCCCCCCCAGCCCCACGAGCCTCCCTCTGGGTCGGTACCTGGGGGGGCCATGGTGGCCTGCTCCAGTGGCAGCATTTAGGGGGGAGGGAGGGGGCAGAAAGAGGAATTAAGGTGTGCAGGAGGGGGTTGGGCAAAGGGGGGGCACCCCAAAATCTGGCGCCCCCCCCCCAAGAATCCCATACCTTCCCCGGAGGGGTCGGGGCGGCTGCGGAAGAGGCAATGCTGCTCCCGGATGAACGGCCCCGACAGCTTGATGTCCACATCCACCTGGCCCACCCTGGAAAAAAGGGGGCAAGAGGCAAATTGGGGTGGGCCTGGGGGGGCCCTGAGGGGGTTTAGGGGTGCCACAGCCCCCCACTCACTTGGTCACGCCGTCCTTGATGTGGTACAGGAGGCACTCGGACATCAGCGGGTCCTCGTTGAGATTCACCAAGTGCGGGGTCTTTTGGAGGAGGAGTAAAATAAAAAAAATAAAATAAAAATAAATAAAACGAAAAATAAACGAAAATAAAACCAGAGTCGGAGTGGGCGGGTTGCTCATGGCAGGGTCCCCCAGCCCCCTCTGACTTGCCTTTTTAGGGGAGAACACTCCCACAGTGCCGCCGTCCTCCCGCAGAGCCACCCCCATCTCGGCCAGCAGCGCTTCCCTGGGGGGCACAGGGAATTTGGGGGGGGTCCAGAGGGTGTGGGGGGGCCCAGAGGGCTTTGGAGGGGGCCTGGGGGGAGTTTAGGAAGTGTTGGGGTGGGTTTTGGGAAGGTTTTGGGGCCCCCCCTCACCGCTCCAGCCTCAGGGCCTCTGTCCGGCGCAGCTTCTCCTCCCACGTCTCGTTGAGCTCTGCGATGATTTTCTCCGTCTCCTGGGAAGAGCAGCGATTTTGGGGGTCCCCCACAGTTTAGGGGAGGGGGTCAGAGACCCCCAGGGCCCCTGTGGGTCAGGGGAGGGGCTGGAAGGTGTTTTAGGGTCACCTGCAGTCGCTCCATGGCCTCGGTGGGGCCCAGGGGGGGCTCCAGCCCCGGACCCCCATTGAGGGTGGGGGATGTTGCAGCAGGGGGGGCAGAGGGGGCGGTGTCGGGGAGACCTGGGGGGAGATGGGGGCTCGGTTGTGAGGGTTGTGTTGCCTCCTGCACCCCCATATCAAACCCTCACTGTCCCCCCAGCACCACAGCTGTGCCCCCCACACTGTCCCCCAAACCCCTCATGCCCCCAAACCCCACCTTGACTCTGACCCCAAATCTCTCCCCAAAACCCCTCTGCAACCAATACCCCAAATCCATCCCCCTATAAAATTCTCTAAATCTGACCCCCAGACCCCACAAATCCCTTTAACACCATCCTCACAACCCCAAATCCTGCCCAGCCCCTCACCCTGGGCACTGACCAGTTCCTGCGGCCTCTCAAACCCCCTAAAGCCCCTCACAACCCCACAAAATCCCCCTCAGAGCCCATCACAGCCCCTCAGAGCCCCACAAAATCCCCCTCACAACCCCAAATCCTGCCCGGCCCCTCACCCTGGGCACTGAGCAGCTCCTGTGGCTTCTCAAACCCCCTAAACCCCCTCTGAACCCCAAATCCTGCCCGGCCCCTCACCCTGGGCACTGAGCAGCTCCCGCAGCCGTGTCACCTCCTCCCTCAGCTCGCGGATCAGCCGCGCGTTCGGGTCCTCGTTGATCACAGCGTGGCACCGGATCTGCTTCGTGCGGTCGGCGTACCTGGGGATCAGGGGAGAGAAAAGGGGCAGGATCAGGGCTGGGACCCCCCCTCTGCACACCCCAAAACCCACCAGAGCCCCTCCCTCACCGCAGGGTGCTCAGCGTCTCCTCGTAGTTGCTGTCAGCCGGGCTCAGCGCTGCGATCATGGCCGTGCGTGAGTTCCCGCCTGTGGGGACATGGTTAGGGGGGGCCGGGGACCCCAAAAAATCTCCCTGTGCTCCCCCCACTCCTCCCCAAACCCACCCAGGTTCTCCTTCAGCAGCCACGTCAGCACCGAGTCCCGGTACGGGATGAAATCCGGCTTCTTCTTCTTGCTGGTCTGCTGGGGAGGAGGATGAGGGAAGAGGACGGTGGTGAGGGCACCCCAAAAAAGGAGGGGACCCCCGAGGGTGGGTGCAGGGAGGGGGGTGACCCCCGGACTCACCGCCTCGGCCAGGGCAGAGATGACCTTGCCCAGAGTGGTCAGGGACTTGTTGATGTTGGCGCCTTCCTAGGGAGGGGGAGCAAGGCTCAGAAGGGCTCCGGGGGAGTCACCCCCTTTTTTGGGGGGTGCAGGGGGGTCCCCGCTCACCTTGAGGCGGATGCCCTTGGCCCCTGAGGCGTCGGCGCGTTCGCTGCCTGCCAAATCCACCAGGCTGATGCGGCTCACCTGGGGGGGCAGGGGGATTTGGGGGGATCTAGGAGGGAATTCCGGGGGGAAATGGGGGTGTGAGGGGATTTGGGGGGCAATTTGGGGGGGGTGTTGTGGAATTGTAGGGAGATTTGAGGGGGTGAAGAGAATGGGAGGAATGTGGAGGAAATTTGGGCATGTTTGGGAGGGGCCTGGAGGAATTTGGAGGAGGTTTTGGGGGTAATTTGGGGATATTTTCAGGAGCATGGGGGAATTCAGCAGGGAATTTGGGGTATCTCGGGAAGAACGATAACTTGGGGGGATTTAGGAGCTGGATTTTGGGGGCTGTTTTGGGGGCTCTAGGGGTGGATTCGGGTGGGGATTTTGGAGGTGAGATTTAGTGGTGACTTTGGGGCAGTCTCAGGGATTTGGGGGCACCCTGGCCTTCCTTGCAGTGAGATCACTCAGCAGGTCACCAGTGCTGGCTGAAAATGACGGCGAATTTTGGGGGGACTCGGGAGAACGCAGTGAGGGATTCCGGGGTGATCCCAAACCGAGGTGGGACAGATTTAGGGGGTGGCTCTGGGGCTCCTCTGACCTTCTCCGTGGTGAGGTCGCTGAGCGGGTCCCGGCGGCGCTGGCTGAACACGATGGTGAACACGGCGTGCGAGCGGCTGCTCGTCTCGTTCATGTTTGTGGCTGCCACTGTCCTGTGGGGGAGTTCGGGAGGACCCTCGGTGCCTGAGCGGGTTTTGGGGGGTCGGGGGTGCCCCTGCAGCCCTCCCTGCCCGCACCTGGCCTTGTTGCCGCTGTCCATGAGGTCGGCGATGTCGGCGAAGGAGGCGACGGCCAGACGGGACAGGTCCTGCACGTAGGGCCCGAGCAGGGGGTGCTCCCGCACCCGCAGCCCCCCCCGGCTCTTGGGGTTCAGCAGGTCCCGCACCCGCTCGCAGTAGATCTCCAGGTAGCTCACCTGGGGGGCCCCGACACGCTCAGGAGGGCCCCCAGAACTCGTGGAGGTCGGGGGGTGAAACCGCAGAATGGTGGGGAGGAAAGGACCCAACCCAGGAGCAAAAACAAAACCCCAAACTTTGGGGGCACAGCCCCAGATTGGTGGGGATGTTGGGGGAGGAATCCCCACAATGGTGGTGGGGGAAACTCCCAAACTGCTGGGCTGGGGGGAGATGAACCCCAAATGCTGAGCCCCCAAACTGTTAGGCTGTGTGGCAGCTGAACCCCCAAACCGTTGTGAGGGCTGTGGGGTGAGTCTGCAAGAGCTGAACGCTCAAATTGCCCAAGGAGAGGGGGGGATCTGCAATCCGAGGGTCATGCCCTGAACCCCCAAACCGTTGTGAGGGCTGTGGGGTGAGTCTGCAAGAGCTGAACGCTCAAATTGCCCAAGGAGGGGGGGATGGATCTGCAATCTGGGGGTCATGCCCTGAACCCCCAAACCCCCCCCCACCTCCACAGAGAAGGAGAGTTCAGGAAACACTTCCCAAACTCCCGAATTCCTCTCACCTCTACAGAAAAAGAAAGTTCAGGTGACGCTTCCCGAGCGACGCGCGTGAACAGATCCTCGCAGAGCTGCAGGCGAGCGGCCTTGAGCTGGGGGCTGTGGGGGGGCTCCAGCCCTTCCCAAGCCCCTCGGGAGCCCCCCCAGGCCCCGGACCTGCGGGATAATCCCGCGCTGCCCCGGCTCCTGCCGCCCCATCATGGTGTAGGACTTGCCGGCGCCGGTCTGGCCGTAGGCCAGGATGCAGACGTTGTAGCCCTCGAAGGCGTGCGCCAGCATCTCCTCCCCGATATCCTGGTACACCCGGCGCTGCGAGGCGAAGTTGGGGTCCTCCTCCTGCAGGGGAGTGAGTGAGGGACCCCCGGAGCCCCCCGCGGGTCCCCCCGCACCCGCCCCGGCACTCACCGAGGTGTGCGACCAGTAGGAGTAGTCGAAGGTGAAGTGTTTGGTGGCGTCCTTGGGAAGCTTGGGGTTGGTGATGCCTGGGGTGGGGAGGTGACGGTGGAATTCGGGTGACCCCCCCCACGTCACCCCCAACCCCCACGGCACCGTCAACCCCCGTCAAAAACCTCTCCGTTGCTATTTTTAGCCCGGCGGCAGCTGGTGCTCCGGGCCTGAGGCCAGCACGGGACAAGGACGGGGACGGGGCGGGGGGGGGGTCCCACACCGCAATCCCCCCACCCCTGGGTCGTTCCCTGTCCGGCCCCTCCTCCCCCGCGACCCCCACTCACAGGTGGTGTTTCCTTGCATCTGGATCACACACTTGGCCTGGCGGCTGCTCTCCCGCGCGCTGAAGGGCCGCACTCTGACTGCCACCTTCACCGAGGCGCCCGCCATGCCCCCGACAGCCTCACCCTGTCGCGACAGAGGAGCGTTACCCCCCGGGACCCCTCCGCGAGGCGCGGGGGACCCCCACTCATGCCCACCCCCGGCAATGCCCCAGCCAGGGTGGCAGGGAGGGAACGGGGGGGGCTGGATCCGTGTCCCACCCTCAATCCCGCCCAAGGAGAGCCCTAAAAATAACCCGGGGCGGTGCTGGGTGAGGGGGTGATGAAAGAGCCCCCGGCCGGACCCTCCCCAGCACCCCCAAAGCACAGGCGGCACCTTGGTAGGGTCAAAGGTCAGGGCTGGGGGCAAAGGGTGAGATTTGGGGTAGCGGAAGAGGAGGAGGGGGGTGAGAAGTGCCCCTGGATCCCCCCGCCCCGTTCCAGGTGATTCCAGGGCAGCATAAACAGCACGTGACACCCCCCAGCCCGCCCCCGACTGCCACTGACCCCCCCAAAATCCGGGGGTCCCATTCCCGGGTTGGAGCCCCCCCACACTGGGAAACGAAGGCTGTGACCCCGTGACCCCGAGAGACCCAAAGCCGGCATCAATTCCCTACCCTGCCCCTAAATCCGCCTCGAGACACCCCCAAACACCACTACAGCTCTCCTAAACCTGGCTCTACACCCGTGTCACCCCATAAACTCACCCTCTACAACCCCAGATCCCTCAGAGCCCCAGTGCGACCCCTGCACCTGATCCCTGCCTGCCCAGGAACACCGAGATTCCTCAACTTCCGCTACAGCTACCCTAAACCTGTTCCTATAACTCTGTATTCTCCCTAAACCCAATTCCTACACCCCTATAACCCCCTCAACTCCCCTACAGGATCCCTAAAGCTGCTTTTTAGGGACCTGAGCCCCCCCGAACCCCCATGGGACCCCCTAAACCCACATCCCCAAGACACCCCCAAACCACCCTACAGCCCTTCTATATCTACCCCTAGGTCCCCGGCAGCCCCCTAATCCCACTTCTGACACCCCTCGGACCCCCTACAGCCCCCCTAAACTTGCCCTACCCCCCACGGGAGCCCCCTGAATTTACTCCCTGAGACCTCCCAAAGCCGCTCCCGCCGCTCCCGCCGCTCCCGCTGCTCCCGCCGCTCCCGCTCACCGGCCTCGCGGTGCCGCATCCCCTCGGCCCGGGGGGTTCCCGGGCCGTCGCTGTCGCTGTCCCCGCCCGGGGCTCCGCGGCGGCTCCGGGGCTGCGGCCGCGCCCCGGGCCCGGCGGGGCTGGGCCGGCCCGGGGACGGGGCCTGGGCAGTGACGCGAGAGGCGGGGATCGGTGCCCCGCCCTCTCTTAAAGGGGCAACGCGGTGCTGGTGAGCCCCACAGGCTGGGCGGCTTTTCCCGCCTTTTTCCCCTCAGGATTTCCCGATTTCCCCCTCACGTTTCCCTCTCCCTTTTCCCCTCAGGATTTTCCCGATTTTCCCCTCACGTTTCCCTCTCCTTTTTCCCCTCAGGATTTTCCTGATTTTCTCCTCATGTTTTCCTCTCCTCTTTCCGCTCAGGATTTCCCCGATTTTCTGCTCATGTTTCCCTCTCCTTTTTCCTTCAGGATTTTCCCGATTTCCCCCTCACGTTTCCCTCTCCTTTTTCCCCTCAGGATTTCCTCGATTTTCCCCTCACGTTTCCTTCTCCTTTCTCCCTCAGGATTTTCCCGATTTTCCCCTCACGTTTCCCTCTCCTTTTTCCCCTCAGGATTTTCCTGATTTTCTCCTCATGTTTTCCTCTCCTCTTTCCGCTCAGGATTTCCCGATTTTCTGCTCATGTTTCCCTCTCCTTTTTCCTTCAGGATTTTCCCGATTTCCCCCTCACGTTTCCCTCTCCTTTTTCCCCTCAGGATTTCCTCGATTTTCCCCTCACGTTTCCTTCTCCTTTTTCCCTCAGGATTTTCCCGATTTTCCCCTCATGTTTCCCTCTCCTCTTTCCCCTCAGGATTTTCCCGATTTTCTCCTCATGTTTCCCTCTCCTTTTCCCCTCAGGATTTTTCCCGATTTCCCCCTCACGTTTCCCTCTCCTTGTTCCCCTCAGGATTTCCCCCATTTTTTCCTCACGCTTTCATCTTCTTTTTTGTGACACAATTTACTCAATTTTCTTGTTGCCTTTTCTTTTCTTTTTCCCTTCAAGTTTCCCTACATTTTTTGGGCCACGATTTTCACTTAATTTTCCCTCAGCTTCTCCATTTTCTTTCTCGCTTTTCTCCCTTTTTCCTTTTTTTTCACTTACATGTTTTTCTCTTACTCTTTCTCTCCATTCTGGCCCTTTTCTCATCACACTTTTCCCCATTTTTCTCCTCAGGTGTTTCCCTTCATTCCCCTCAAAATTTCACACGTTTATCTCCTCACTTTTTTCAGTCATTTGCTCCACTTTTCCCTCACTCTTTCTCCCAATTTCTCCTTACACTTTTCTTCTTTTTTGCCTCGTTTCTGTCTCCCTCACCCTTTCTCCCATTTTCCTGCTTCCACTTTTTACCCCGTGTCGCCCTTTCCTTAATTTTTTGTCATATTTTTTGCTCCATTTCCCCCCATTTTTCTTCTTTCCCCTCACCCTCAGAACACCCAACACAGAGAACCCTCAGCCCCTACTCCAGGTAGGGCCCAAAAATGGCTGCAGAAGACCTCCAAATCCTCAAAATGACCCCACAATCGCCTCAAGCGAGTTTATTTTCGATACTAATGGTACGTTTGTACAATTGTATGTACAATTGTAAACATTATTTAGTAATTATGTAGTCCAAGAGTACAACGGGTAATTTTAATTGTAGAGATTATTATGTTGCTAGGACTGAGTGCGTGTGAATTCGTCCACGCAATCAAAAAAGGGACTGATAGCGACGACATTTCACAATTTAATTAATAAAGTTTATCATCGGGTGTCTCCCCGCCCACACGACCCCGAATGCCCCCACCCAGCCCGGGCCACGCCCACCCGCACGGACCACGCCCACACCCGGCGGCGCGGCCCCGCCCCCTTGCGCGCCTACGTCACGCGCCGGCGGCGCTGTCGGCGCTGGCCCCCGGCGGGCGGGAAGATGGCGGCGGGCAGCGGGGGCGGGGGCGGCGGCGGCGGCGGCCCTGAGGCGCCAGGTGGGGCCGAGGGGGCCGGGGCGGGGCCGAGGGCGGGGCCGGGGGGGTGTGTGGGGCGGGGATGGGGGGGGTGCCATTTGGGGGGGCGTGTGGGGCTGCCGTGGGGCGGGGTGGGAGGATATAGGGTGGAGATGTGGGGGGGCAATGGGCGAGGTGTGGGGGGGATGTAGGGCAGAGATGTGGGGTGCAGTGGGGCGGAGATGGGGGAACAGGCCAGGGCTGTGGAGTGCAGTGGGGAGGGATGTGTGGGGTTATAGGTGAGGATGTATGGGGTTATAGGGGAGGGATGTGTGGGATTACAGGTGAGGGATGTGTGGGATTACAGGGGAGGGGTGTGTGGGGTTATAGGGGAGGGATGTGTGGGGTTGTAGGGGAGGGATGTGTGGGGTTATAGGGGAGGGATGTGTGGGGTTGTAGGGGAGGGATGTGTGGGGTTATAGGGGAGGGATGTGTGGGGTTATAGGGGAGGGATGTGTGGGGTTACAGGGGAGGGATGTGTGGGGTTGTAGGGGAGGGATGTGTGGGGTTATAGGGGAGGGATGTGCGGGGTTGTAGGGGAGGGATGTGTGGGGTTGTAGGGGAGGGATGTGTGGGGTTGTAGGGGAGGGATGTGAGGTGCGATGGGGCAGGCATGGGGGGGTTCTAGGGCAGAGATCTTGGGTATAGTAGACGAGGGTGCTGAGGACGGTGATGGAGTCCCTGGTCCCGTGTCCACCCCGATGTCATCCCGTTATTCCTCCACCCCATCACCCGTTTTTGGGGGGTCCCTGCAGGTTCCAGCCCTTCCTGTGCCCCCCGAGGGAAGCCCTGAGGGCCCCACGCCTGCTCCGAGATGACCAGCAAGGACCCCCCCGAGGTCTCTGGTAAGGGGAGGGGGACACCCAGCGGGCGTGGGGGACGGGGAGGATGCACGGTGGGGACATCGAGCCCTCCTCCTGCAGAGAGGAGCCACCTGAAGGTTTTCCTGCCCCGGAAGCTGGTGGAATGTTTGCCCAAATGTCCAGTCCTCCCCAAGGAGCAGCTGCGCTGGAACACCAACGAGGTGGGGGGGTGCGAGGGGACGTGGGGTGCTCACAGGAAGGGCTGTGGGGACACAGGAATGGGCCATGGAGGGACATGGAATATACAGGAGGCACTGGGAGATGTGGGGACACGGGAATGGGATGTAGAAGGGACATGGAATATCCAGGAGGCACTGGGAGATGTGGGAGGGGATGTGGGGACACAGGAATGGGATGTGGAAGGGACATGGAATATTCAGGAGGCACTGGGAGATGTGGGAGGGGATGTGGGGACACAGGGGCATTAAAGGGACACTGGACGGGGGGTTGGCTGGGGACATGGGGCACAGGGGTGGGAATGTGGCAGGACAGGGGACCTCAGGACAGGGGGACAGTGTGTCTGCAGGGGTGGGATAACGGAGTGATATAGTGGGTGAGGGACGGGGGGACAGGGGACACAAACGAGCCGCTTGTCCCCCCAGGAAATCGCCTCGTACCTCATCACCTTTGAGAAACACGACGAGTGGCTCTCGTGCTCCCCAAAAACCAGGTGGGGGGGGACCAGGGGGGTGCCCTGGGGTGCTGGGGGGTGCCCTGGGGGGCTCCCGGGGGGCTCCCTGACCCCATGTCCAGGCCACAGAACGGGTCGGTGATCCTGTACAACCGGAAGAAGGTCAAGTACCGCAAGGACGGATATTGCTGGAAAAAACGCAAGGATGGGAAGACCACACGCGAGGACCACATGAAGCTGAAGGTGCAGGGGGTGGAGGTAGGAGGCGGGGGAGCCCCAAAACAGAGCCTAACCCCCCCCCCCCCCAAAAAAACACCTGATACCCCCAAAAAAGCACCCCTTTCCATAAAACTGCCCCTGGTTCAGGTGTAGGGAGCTGGGAGGGGGTGGCTGGTGAAAACCCCAAATTCTCCTGGTCATTCTAAACACCCATGTGACACCCCGAATCTCTTTGCGACCTTCCCAGATTCCCCTCAGGACACCCCTTGCAACCCCAAATGCACAGAGAGGGGCTTGAGGGTGTTGAGAGGAGGCTCAAGGGGTGTTGGGTGCTGTCAAGGGACAGTTCTGGTGTACTGGGGACAGCCAGTGGGTAGTTTAGGTGGTCCAGGACCCCCAGCTGTTTGTCTAGGGGTGCTGGCAGTCCCTAGTTGGTGGTTTAGAGGTGTCAGGACCACCAGAGGGTGGTTTGGGGGTGACGGGGATCCCTAAGGGGGCAGTTTGGGGGTGTCAGGCTCCTCCAGCCAGGCAGCTGAAAGTCTGGGGTCCTCCATACTTGGACATGAGGCCCCCCGAGGATGTGGGTACCCCCACAAAGGCTGCTTTGGGGTTCTCATCGAGGCAGCAGGGGGTCCCCCAATCCATGCTGTCCCCCCCAGTGCCTCTACGGCTGCTACGTCCACTCCTCCATCGTCCCCACCTTCCACCGCCGCTGCTACTGGCTGCTGCAGGTAACCGGGGGGGCACTGGGGACCCCCCCTCAACCCACCTGGGCCCCCAGCCCCTCCCCAGAACCCCTGTGTCCCCCCCCAGAACCCCGACATCGTCCTGGTTCACTACTTGAACGTGCCGGCCATGGAGGAGTGCGGCTGCCCCTGCGCCCCCCCGCTCTGCGCCGGGGCCCCCCCGCTCTGCGCCGCCACCGCCGACCCCCGCGAGTGGCTCAAGTGGTCCCAGGAGGAGCTGGTGGCCCAGCTGCGCCCCATGCGTGAGTGGGGGCTGCCCCAGAGCCTTTTCCAGAGGGGTTTTACCTGTGGTTGACGGGGAGAGGTGGGGCTGTGGGGATGGGAGGGGGGTTGGCGTTTTGGGAAGCGGGGGGAGTGACACCTTAAATCACCTTTTTTGATGGATTTGTTGTTCCCTTCACAAAGTCTATGGGATAAAGTGGGGCTGGGGAGGGGCAGCCCCTTCTTGTGAGGTTTTGTCTCCCTTTGCCTGTGGGATGGAGTAGAACTGGGGCAGCATGAGGCTGTTTTTGGGGGGGTTGGGGATGTCACCCCAAGCTCCCTTCTTGAGGAATTTTACCTTTGCTTTCCTGCGGGGTGGAGTGGGGCGGGGGGTGCGTGTGGCTCTTTCAGGGGGGCTGGATGGAGAGTGCACCACACCACCCCCTCCCTTCCTGAGGGATTCTTTCCCCCTCTTCTGCAGTCCACGGGGTGAAGTGGGGCTGCGGGAACGGGGGAGCCCCCCCCGGGCTGTCCCTGGAGCAGCTGGTGCAGCACGTCCTGGAGCGGCACCAGGCCCGGCCGCCCCCCCGCACCCACGCCTGCCTCTGCGCCCGGGGGCTGGGTGAGACAGAACCCCCCGGGACCCCCGAATCCCTGGGGAACCCACTGCCCCTTCCCGGGGCTCCTCCTGCTCAGTGGGACCCCCAAACCCCTGGGGACCCCAAACCCCTGGGGACCCCACTGGGACCTCCCCCAACCCTTCCTGGAGTACTCCTGAACTCTTCCTGGGATGCCCCCAAACCCACTGTGATGCCCTGATTCCCCTTGGAACCCCCCAGAACCCCTTGGGAACCCCCAGAACCTCTTGGGACTCCCCCAGAACAGCCCCTGGGACCCCAAACTGTCCTTTGCAGCCACGTAGAACCGTGCAGGACAACCCCAAATTCCTCTGGTCACCCTGAACACCCTTGGAACACCCTGAATCTCTTTGGAACCTTCCCAAATTCCCCTCAGGACACGCCAAAATCTCCCCCCAAACCCTCCCTGTCCCCTGCTAACGCCCCCCCCCTTGCCCCCCACAGGCACTCCCCGCCACAAGTGCGGCAGCACCAAACACCGCATCATCTCCCCCAAAGTGGAGCGGGGGGGCGGGGGGGGCGCGCCGGGGGACCCCCCCAAACCCGCCCCCTCCTCCCCTGACACCACCCAGCCCTCCCCAGGCCTGGAGGGGGGCACGGCACCCCCCGAGGGGCCCCGGGCCCCCCCGTTTCCCCCCGCGGCGGGGCTGCCGCTCTTGGTGGTGGCCAGTTTGGGTGGGGGGGCGGCGCCGGGGGGCCCGAGCAGCCCCTGGGCCTGACCCCCAGCCAGCACCTGGTGACCCCCGAGGGGACCTGTCCCACCGCGCCGCCCCCCCCCGGCCGCCTTCGACCCTGACTGCTTCCTCAACAGCCCCCGCCGTGGGCAGACCTACGGCTGCGAGGCCGAGGCCCCCCCCGGTGCTCCCCCCCCGCCCCCGGCCGCACCCCCAAAACTGGAGGAGGAGGAGGAGGAGGAAGAGGAGGGAAAACAGGGCACAGTTCCCCAGGACCCCCTCTGTGAACTCAGCGCCGCTCCCCTGCCACAGCCCCCTTTCCCCCTGCCCTTCCCTGAGCTGCTGGTGGGGGACGCGGGGGTCCCACCGAGCCCCCACGAGCCCCCCCACACTCCCCACCTGCCCTCGTCCCCCACGAGCCCCCCCAGCGACCCCCCTGTGACCATCACCGATTTCTCCCCTGAGTGGTCCTACCCTGAGGTGAGCGCTTTGGGGGGGGTGTCCTCCCCCTCACCCCCTTCCCCTCCCATCCCCGGGGGTCCCCGGTGACCCCCCCGTGTCCCCGCAGGGTGGGGTGAAGGTGCTGATCACAGGCCCGTGGGGGGACCCCGGTGCCTACTCCTGCCTCTTCGACCGCACCTCCGTTCCGGCCGCGCTGGTCCAGCCGGGTGTCCTCCGCTGCTACTGCCCCCGTGAGTGTCCCCGGGGCGGGCTCCCCGCTCGTGTTCCCCCCGTTCCCGCGGTGCTGACCCCGCTCGTGTCCCCCCCGTTCCCGCGGTGCTGACCCTGCCCCGTGTCCCCGCCGTTCCCGCGGTGCCGACCCCGTTCCCGCGGTGCTGACCCCGCCCCGTGTCCCTCCCGCCCGTTCCCGCGGTGTTGACCCCACTCCGTGTCCTCCCCGTTCCCTCGGTGCTGACCCCGCTCGTGTCCGCCCCGTTCCCGCGGTGCTGACCCCGCCCCGTGTCCCCGCCGTTCCCCCGTTCCCGCGGTGCTGACCCCGCTCGTGTCCCACCCGTTCCCGCGGTGCTGACCCTGCCCCGTGTCCCTCCCGCCCGTTCCCTCGCTGCTGACCCCGTTCCGTGTCCCCCCGCAGCCCACGAGGCCGGAGTGGCCGCCCTGCGTGTGGCCTGTCCCCCCCGGCTGCTCTCGGCCGCGGCCCCGTTCGAGTACCGGGCACGGGGGGCAGCGCGGGGCCCCCCCGGGGCACAGCTGGACTGGCTGGCGCTGGATGGTGAGTGAGGCCCCCCCCTGGAACGGGACAAGACCTCCCAAAGCAGCTCGTGCCCCTGGGGGGTGGCACTCAGACACCTGGGTTCCTTTTGGGGTCCCATTGTGGTGACCCCAAAGCTGTCCCTCTCCCCGTGGGGTGATGCTATTTGGGGTCAGGGTGTTTGGGAGGGACTCTGTCAGGGTGCCCCCCTCACCCCCGGGTCCCCCCCTTTTTCAGAGGCGCAGTTCCGTCTGTCCATCCTGGAGCGCCTGGAGCAGCTGGAGACACGCCTGGGGGCCCTGCCCCCCCCTGCACCCCTTCTGCCCCCGCGGGGAGGCCCCTCCGAGACCCCTCCGGAGCAGGTGAGGCCCCCCCAGCGCCTGAGTTACTGCATGGTCCCTGAAGATCCCCGTGTCCACCCATGTCCCGGTGTCCTCTGATGTCCCCAATGTCCCCTAGTGTGCTCTGCTAGTCCCCTGTATCTGCTGGGATCAGTTGGTGTTCCCTGGGGTCCCCCATGTACCTTCTTGTTCACGAGGGTCTCCTGATGTTCTCTGACATTCCCTTGTGTCCCCTGATGTCCCCCCTGTCTCACCATGTCCCCCGGTTCCCTGGTCACTGTCCCTTGCCACCTCCTAGGAGTCCCAAGTGCTCCTCCCACCCCCTGTGCCACCCTGTCCATGTGTCCTGGTGTTCCCTGACGCGTTCCCTGTGCCCAGGGGCCGGGGTCATCCTTTGAGGCACGGGTGGTGGCCATCTGCGAGGCCATGATGGCACGGCCGGGCTGGCCGGGGACGTCGCTGGGGACATCGGGGACCTCGATGCTGGCGCACGGGGTGACGTTCCGTGGCATGACGCTGCTGCACCTGGCGGCTGCCCAGGGCTATGCCAGCCTGGTGGAGGCTCTTCGGCGCTGGCGGTGAGCAGGGACACCTGGGGACACCTGGGGACACCTGGGGGACACCTGGGGGTGGGGGCAGGCTGGGGACAGGGACTGGCATGAGGCAGGGATAGTGATGGGCATCCCCCAAGAAATGTGCCTAAGCAGAGGTGACCCTCTCCAGGCTGTGTCCCAGGGGGGATGTGACAGCTGTCCGTGTCCCTTCCTGTCCCTGCAGGGCGCTGGCAGTTGACAGCCTGGAGCTGGAGCAGGAGATCGACCCCCTCAATGTGGACCATTTCTCCTGCACCCCCTTGGTAATGGGACACTGGGGACATTGAGGGCACTGGGGACATGGTGGTGACAATGGGGACACGGTGGCTGGGCTGGGAATGCAGCAGCATCGAGGGGATGGGCCACAGGGTGGTGTCTCAGGAAGGGATGGAGGGATACCAGGAGGGGAATCTCGAGACAAGGGACACCTTGGGGATACCGTGCTGACCCGTGCCTCCCTGTCCCCAGATGTGGGCGTGTGCCCTGGGGCACCGGGAGGCGGCGGAGCGGCTGTGCCGCTGGGACCGGCGGGCGCTGGCCGTCCCCGACACCCTGGGGCGGCTGCCGCTGGCCCTGGCACGTGCCCGCGGCCACCTGGCCCTGGTCACCCGCCTCGAGGAGCTGCAGGTGTCACCGGTGTCCCCACGCTGTCACCTGCCTGGCCTGCGCATCCCCTCCCCACTCTCTGCCAGCCCCGACACAGGTATGGCCCTGGCACCTTGTACCCTCCCTGTCCTCTGTCACCGTGTCCTGTTGTCACTGTCCTGGGCTCCTGGTCACTGCCACCCTGGTGTGGCCACTGTCACTGACCCCTCACTGCTTCCGACTGCTGTCACTGTCACCAGATTCCCTCCCTGTCCCCTTTCGTGTGCCTCCAGGCCAGTGTGTCCCCCCATGTCCCCTGTCCTCCCCTGTCCTCCCCTTTGTGTATCCAGGTGTCCCAAGTTCCCCCTCCGTGTTCTTTGTCCCCGCTCCTGTGTTCCCTGTGCACCCCCATGTCCCCCTCAGCTTCTTTGTGTCCCTGGTATGTCCCCGTGGTATCCCCTGTCCTCTTGCCATGCCCTGCATGTTCTCCCTTCCCCTCGGGGTGTCTCCAGGACTAAACCCTGCCCTGTCCCCTGTGTCCCCAGGGCTGAGCACAGCCAGCAGCCTGTCGTCCCCATCGGGGCTCTCGGAGGGTCCCGGCTCCGTCCCGCTGCCCCCTGGCCCCCCTGGTCCCTCTGAGGATGAGAGCTGGGGGGTGGCAGTGCCCCCCAGCCCCCCCCGAGGATGCCCTGGCCCCGCCCTCCGACACCCTGCAGGTAAAGTTGGGGGACAGCCAGGGTTGGGGACATCCTTCGGGCAGGAGAGTCCCAACGTGCCCCGTCCCCAGGCCGAGGTGGTGACACTGGCGCGACAGATCATCGAGGCAACCCCCGAACGCATCAAGCAGGAGGCACCGGGGGGGCCACCAGGGGTACTGGGAGCAGCAGGGGGGACCCTGGGGACGACGGGGACACCGGGGCCAGCTGGGCCAGCAGGGCTTGGTGCCGCCATGGCCTGGCTGGCCACGTACTTGGAGAGTGTTGACCGTCCCCCCGCGCCTCCTCACAGGTACCCTGGGCTTGGGGGATGTCCAGGGGCACCCTCAGATCCCTGGGGGGGACGCCCACGTCCAGCAGCACCCCGGGGTATTCTCGGGGATCCTGCTGCCTGGGACATTGGGGATTCTGTTGGGAGGGTTCTTTACATTCTGTGATTCTCCAGGGTGGGGGTCTCCCACATCCTGCAAAACCCCTCTGGCTCCTGGGACACCTCTGTTCTCTCAGGGACATTCTGGGACACCCAAATTCCTTCCTGGGTGTCTCCTGTCCTCTTGTGGGGGTGCCAGCCCTCGCCCCCTGACCCTGCTGTGTCCTGTGTGTTCCCCAGAGCGGAGGTGGCCTCACGAGGGTCCCTGGGGGTCCCCGAGCGGCCGCCCCCCCCTTCGGCCGCGGGCTGGGCTGAGTTCCTGAATGCCTCGGGGGGGGCACGGGGTGAGGGGGGGGCCGTGGCCCTGCTGACCCTCAGTGACCAGGAGCAGCACGAGCTCTACGAGGCCGCGCGCCTCGTCCAGGGTGCTTTCCGCAAGTACCGGGTGCGTACCCCCTGCTCCTGGCACCCCAAAACCCCCCGGGGCCCCTTGGGGGCCTCCCCAGCACTGCTGATCCCCAACCCCCCTGACTGCCCCCAGGGCCGGAGGCTGAAGGAGCAGCAGGAGCTGGCTGCCGCCGTCATCCAGCGTTGCTACCGCAAGTACAAACAGGTACTGGGCTGTGGGGAGCCCGAAAACCCCCATGGACCCCTCTTGGGCACCCCTTGGGCACCCCAGAGCCCCCCTAACCCTCTGTCTCTGCCCCACAAGCTGACCTGGATCGCTCTGAAGGTAACAGGGGGAGTATTGGGGAGGCACCCAGATTTTCAGGGCTGTTTTGAGGGCTCTGCATGCCTGGGGTCCAGAACATGTGGACGTGGGGATTCTTGCTTGGGGATATTGGGGTGGATTTGGGGTGCCTCCCTCTGTGTCCCTCTGTCCCCTTAGTTCGAGCAGATGACACGGGTGCTGTGACACCGGGGTGGGTGACACTGGGGTCCCTGTTTGAGGGTCCTGTGACAGCGGGCTGGGTGACACTGGGGTCCCTGTTTGAGGGTGCTGTGACACTGCGGTGGGTGACATCAGGGTCCTTGTTTGAGGGTGCTGTGACACCGGGGTGGGTGACACTGGGGTCCCTGTTTGAGGGTGCTGTGACACCGGGGTGGGTGACACTGGGGTCCCTGTTTGAGGGTCCTGTGACACTGTGGTGGGTGACATTGGGGTCCCTGTTTGAGGGTGCTGTGACACCGGGGTGGGTGACACTGGGGTCCCTGTTTGAGGGTGCTGTGACACCGGTGTCCCCCTGTCCCCCCCCAGTTCGCCCTGTTCCAGCGGATGACGCAGGCCGCCATCCTGATCCAGAGCAAGTTCCGGAGCTACGCGGAGCAGAAGCGATTCCAGCGGCGCCGGCGCGCGGCCGTGCTCATCCAGCAGCGCTTCCGCAGCCTCCGCCAGCACCGGTGGGACCCGGGGCACTGGGGGATGCTGGGGACACTGGGGGTACTGGGAACAGAGGGGTCCTCACCCTCCCCTCTGTTCCTCCCAGGAGCACTTTCCTCACCCTCACGCAGGACCAGGCAGCCCGGAAAATCATGAGGTTCCTGCGGCGCTGCCGCCACCGGTACGGGGACGTGTCAGAGGCACGGGGAGGGGATGTGGGGGAGGACTGGGTCAGACACAGTGAGGGGAAATGAGGAACATCGTGAGGTGAAACGGGGACGTCCTGGGGCAACACACAGACAGGGGAGCTGGGTTGAGACTGGGAGGTATCGCACGGGGGTGGGTGCAGAGAGGTGATCCTGGGGGTCGGGGACAGGTGACACTGTGGGGGCAGAGTCTCAGCAGAGCCTGACAGCCCACCCCCCTCCTCAATTCATGTTCCCTCGCTCAGGATGGAGGAGCTAAAGCAGAACAAGGAGGTGGACAGTTTACAGACGCGCGGCCTGGCCTCCTGACCGCCCCCCACTGGGGATCCAGGCACTGGGGGGGTTCCACTCCCCCCCACGGGGGACCCGGGCATTGGGGGGCCTCACTACCCCCTGACAGGGGAGCCCAGGCTTGGCAGGGGAGCTCCCCTTCCTGTCCCCCCGAGGCGTTCCTGTGTGTCTGGCTGTCCCCCGCGGGGCCCGTGGGGACGGGAAGAAGGGGGAACAGCTCCCCTCCGCCCCCTCCCCACCCGTCCGTGTACCCCGCCCCGCATGCCCCACTCCCCTCCGCCCCGTGTGGGCACTTTGTACAAAGTTCCATTAAAAAACGAGGAAGCGGGAATCGGAAACCCGACGGTGTGTGTGTGTGTTTGTGTGTGGGGAGGGACACCGCGAGGGGACAGCGCGGGGGGCGCGGCCCCGCACGGGGAGGCCCCGGCGGAGCCTGAAGGCTGCGCCCTTTTAAGGGCAGGCCACGCCCCCTAGCGACCAGACCACGCCCATTCCCCTTTCCGCATCCAGGGGCCGGGCCCTCCTACGTTCCCGACGTGATGACGCACGACGCCGGGGACGTGGCCCTCCCGCGGCGTCACGCATCGCCCCGTCGCAAGATGGCGGAGCTGGACCTGCTCGGTTCCATCCTGAGCTCCATGGAGCGGCCGCCCGCCGCAGCCGATGGCGAGACGCGGCGCCGGGCGCGGGGTCAGCAGCGCGGGGGAGGGCGCGGAGGCACCGGGGGAGGGGCACCGACCGGGCGTGGCGGGGAGCGGCGCGTCCCTGCCCTTCGCCCTCAGAACCCCCCCCACACCCGGCGCCCGCCCTCACGCGAGGCCGCGCCCACCATGGGCTGCCGGCTCCGCCCCGGTGCCCTGGGCACGCGCTCGCTCTCCTGATTGACGGGGGGCCCGCGCCTGGCCACGCCCCCTCTTTGGCCACGCCCCTGCCCTTTGCTCCGTGTCCCGCGTTAGGTCGCGAGCCGCAGCACGCCCTTCCCAGGCCACGCCCCTGCCCCTTTAGAGACGCCCCCGGGATGGTGCCGGCCCCGCCCCCTCGCCCCCCCCCCGGGGTTTTGGGGGTCACCGCCGCCCTGACCCCCCCTGTCCGCTCCAGAACAAGCTGCTCGCATGAAGAAGCTGCAGGAGCAAGAGAAGCGCCAGAAGGTCGAGTTCAGAAAGAGGGTCAGTGAGGGGACAGGCATCGCTGGGCATTTGGGACGCTGCCCACGGGCCCCGACAAACTCCTGCCCGTGTATCCCCAGATGGAGCAGGAGGTGTCCCAGTTCATCCAGGCCACCGGAGAGCCCCGGCGCAGGTTCCAGCCCATGAACAAGATTGAGAGGAGCATCCTGTGAGTGGGGCCCTGGGCACACTGGGAGGGCACTGGTGGGCCAGCGGGGACACTGGTGGTACTGAGAGGCTTGGGAGAACAGTGGGGACACTGAGGGAATGGGAGGGCCCTTGGGAGGATACTGGGGGCACTGGGGGTATGATGGGGGCACCGTGGGGCAATGCTGTTTGAGCTGGCATTGGACACTGGAGACTCTGGGGTAGGACAGGAACACCCCAGGGTGGCAGCACCCCTGGGGCAGTTGGGGACCCTCATGGGGAGGAACCCCCGAACAGCTCCGTGTTCCCCCAGGCACGATGTGGCAGAGGTGGCCGGCCTGACGTCCTTCTCCTTTGGAGATGATGAGGACAGTCGCTACGTCATGGTGTTCAAAAAGGTGGGGGATGGCAGGAGACGCTGTGGGGGGACTGGGGGAGCTGAGGGGACACACGGTGACGCCGCTGTCCTCAGGAGTTTGCGCCGTCAGATGAGGAGCTGGAGGCGTACCGGCGGGGGGAGGAGTGGGACCCGGCCCGAGCTGAGGAGCGGCGTCGCCTCCGGGTAGGCGGGGCTTAGTGGGCAGGGGCGGGGTTTAATTTCTATGTGGGTGGGGCCCAACAGGGCGTGGCAGGTGGGTGTGGCATGCATGGTAGGGGCAGGGCTTATATGGGTGTGGTGTGGGCTTGGTGGGTGTGGCCTGAATGGGTGGGGTAGTGTGGGCGGGGCTTGTTGCTGACTCCTCACCCACAGGAGCTGGCGGCACAGCAGGAGGAGGCAGAGCTAGAGCGCGGCCCCGCCCCCCCGGGCCCCCCCAACGACTACAAGGACAAATATCGGCACCTGATTGGCTCCGAGGCTGCCAAAGCCGCTGCCCGCACCATGGAGGCCAACAAGGCCTACGGCTGTGGTGAGCAGGGGGTCCTGCCAAGGTCCTGGGGGTCTTGGGGCTCCAGGAGCCTTGGGGGTGTCCTGCACACCTGGGTCCCTTCCTGGGGAGGCTTTGGGCACCCAAATACCTGGGCTGTCTGTGCTGGGGGATCCCTGAGGGGCTCACAGCCACTTGGATCTCCCCTGGGCTTTTTGGGGTGTCCCTGAGGGGCTCACAGCCACCTGGATCTTCCCTGGGCTCTCTGTGGGGTTCTGGGGGGTCCCTGAGGGGGCTCACAGCCACCTGGATCTCCCCTGGGCTCTCTGGGGTGTCCCTGAGGGGCTCACAGCCACCTGGATCTCTGCTGGGCTCTCTCCAGGTGCTGGGGGATCCCTGAGGGGCTCACAGCCACCTGGATCTCCCCTGGGCTCTTTGGGGTGTCTCTGAGGGGGCTCACAGCCACCTGGATCTCTCTGTGTCCTCCAGTGCCAGTGGCCAACAAGCGGGACACGCGCTCCATCGAGGAGGCCATGAACGAGATCCGGGCCAAGAAGCGGCTGCGGCAGGCGGAGGACGAGGGCGGGGCTGGGGCTGGGGGGGGCTCCGGGGGGCCCTGAGTGTGATGGGAGGGTGGTGGTGGGGGTCTGCCCCCCCCAGGGGTATTTAACAGTGGGGAAAGGGTGACGGGGACACACGGAGGGGGTGATAAAGCACCTTAGCCCCTCGCTTGGTCCCCATGTCTCTTTTGGGGGGGCAGTTGGGGTGAGGGGGGCAGTTGGGGTGAGGGGGGCACCCCCATGTCCCGGGTCACATGTGTGTGAGTGTGTGAGTGTGAGTGTGAGTGTGTGTGTCACTCCCCAAACACAGCGTGAGTTGGGAGCTCTTGGTACTTCACAAAGTTTATGGGAGTGGGCTTGGGCACCCCACCCAGCTCCCTGTGGGCAGTGTGGGGACAAGGGGACACACACACAGAGACTGGGGGACAAGGCAAGGAACACACAGATGCGGAGACCCCTCACCTCATCAGCTGGTGGTACTTGGCTTGGAGCAACAACAGGGAGCACCCGTCACCATCAGGGGGGACAGGGGACAATGGAGGCTGTTGTGGGGGAAACGGGGAGGGCCACAGCGGATACAGTGCCGGGGATTTGCACGGGGAGCTGCCCAAGGATTTGGGGGACTCACACCTGGATGGACTCGGGGACGGATCTGATCCGGTTGACCTCAAGCAGGAGTTGCCTGCCTGCAACCTCAGGCACCCGTGCTGTGCGCTTCGGGCTGGTCACTGGCAGGTCATTGCCCACCACCTGCATGTCCACCTGAGTCAGGAACTCCTTCCAGCCCTCCCTGGTCACAGGGGTCCTCAGTTGACACCACTGTGGGCAAACAGGCGCTAGTGTGTACTGGAGTTCACCTGGCAGGGTGGGAGAGGGACGGTGACCACCCTGTAGCCCTGGCACAGCCTCGTATGAGCTATCAGTGTCCCCAGCTGCCTTCCCTGTGCCTCCCAGTTACCTCCAGTCTGGTCCAGTTCATCTCTGCAGTGCTCCCAGTCCTTCTCAGTGTCACTCCTGCTTCCCAGTGCCGCCTACTTCCATCAAAGTCCCTCCCAGTTTCATCCCGGTGCTCACTGGGGTAGTCCTTGATGAAGCTCTGGTAGCCCCCGGTGATGGAGCTTGGGACGCAGGAGAGGATTTGAAGTCCAGGTTGTATTTGCCCTCACAGATGGTGCCACATCCCTCTCGATGAGCAGTGCCTTGTCCAGGTCCCTGGCCTCCCCAATGGCTGCTTTCAGAAGCTCCAGCGCTGGAAGCACACCCAGGGAGTTGGGCCTAAATCCCCTCTGAAACCCCAAATCCCCTCTGAACCCCCAGCCCAGCTGAGACAGACTGGGGGTGTCCAGGCCCCAAATCCCTCCAGAGACCACCAGGACCCCATAGACGGACACGGTCACTGCTGACCCTTGGCCAAGGGGACCTGGGGGCATCCACCCCCTCCAAACTGCCTTCCTGCCAAGGACAGATGGACCCTGCCCCCACTCCCCCTCCCGCCCTTTCCTACACCTCCCCCACTACCCCATGACTTTTCTCCAATTCCCACAAATTCATGAGGTGACCCCGAAACTGAAACCCATCCTGGGGACCGTCACCGCCTGCCCCAGAACCCTCCATGTCCCCAACGCTCCTGATGTGTTTCACCACAACCCTGAGCCTCCTCCAAGTCCCTCCACAGCACCATGACCCCCCCACCCTGGCATCCCCTCCATACCCTTGGCCATAAATAAATCCCCCTCCACTGTGGGATTCCTATGGGAATTTAGGATTTCTTGGGCTGGATGGAAAAGGCCAAAAGCATGGGGGTCCCAGCCTGACCCTGGACTCCACAGACACCCCCCATCTCTCGTGAGGGAAACCCCCACGTCCAAGTGCCCTGAGCTGACCTTATGTCCTCCCCATCCCATGGGGGACCCGGAGCGAGCCCAGACCCCCCTCCTCAATACCCAGGACACTCCAAGGGGCCCAGGGGGTCCGGGCCATTCTCACCCGGCGCTACCTCTGCCCGGGACCCTGCCCCTGCCCCCCAGCCGTCCCCCGGCATTATTTATCCCTTTCCCTTCGCCACACCCCCCTGGAGGGACCGTGGTCAAATTCAGCCCCCACTGGGGGAAACGGGGTCACAAGTGCCCGGGGCTGGTGGCACTTGACGGTGGTCCCTAGGTGTCCCTGTCCCCCGGGTTTGGGACTATTTTTAGCCCCCTCAAAGGCCACGATAACGCGACCCCCAACGAGGGGGGGGGGGGGGCCTGGAGCGCCGCCTGAAGGCGCTGGGGAGAACAGCACCAGCCAGAAGGGGAGGGGGCGAACTGGGGGAGACAGGATTTTGGGGGTGCAGAGGGTCCTTTGGGGGGGAGTTCAGCCCCTAAGAAATACCGGGGGTGGGGGAGGGGGGGACAGCCCCACGGGCCCCACGGCGTGGGGGAGGGGCGGTGGCTTTGACCACTTCCCGGGGAAGTTCTCACCGGCGGGGGTAGGGGAGGCGGGACCGAGCCTTTTATGGGGGTGGGGGGAACGGGCACCCTCAGGAGCCTTCGACCCCCCCCACCCAATCCTGGGGGTCGCGGCACCATGTGCCCCCTCGGGGGAAGGTGATCCCGAACGCTTCTGTCCCCCCCATCCCCGTCCTCAACCGCCGAGCCCCTCCCCCACCCCGGGGCAGGAAGTGAAACCGCTGCCCCTCCCCCCTCCCCCCGGAAAGTCCCGCCCGGGTCTGATTCAAACCGCGACCCACGGGGGGAGGGGCGGGGGTCTGCACCCCTCGATAGACATTGAACTGTCGCCCCCCACAACCCCCAGCGACCCCCGCTCGGGGCTGCGCGGAGGGGCCAGCGCGGGGAGGGCTGTCGCGATAAGGGCTCGTGTGTATCGCGATAACCGGGATTCAGATATAGGGAAGGAGGCGCGATAACGAGGGATTCAGATATCAGTCTGGGGGGTCACCATAACCGTGGGGGTGTCGCGATAACGGGGGGAGTCGGAATAACGGGGAAGAGGGGGCACAATAAAGGGTGCGGGTCGAGGTAATAGGGAGGGTACAAATAAAGGAACCGAGTGTCGGGATACTGAGGAGCAGTTTGAATATCGGGGGGTGATGCATCGCGATAATCGCGGGATCCAGAACACGAAGGGTTTGGATTAAGGGGGGAGTGGGCGCAGTCAGGGAAGGGTTCACAGTAAACGGGAGTGCAGGGGTCGGTAACGGTGGGGGCTGGAACAACGCGGGGGATCGCGATGGGCGGAAGATGTCGCGATAATGAGGGAGGGTCGCAGTAACAAATCCCCCCCCCCACCCTCCCAAATCGCGGAGGGCGCGCGGGGCCCGGGGCGTTCCCGCCAGTGAGCCCCGCCCCTCCAGGCCCCGCCCCCTGCCCCGCCCCCAGCCGACCCCTATGAAAACCGCCGCGCGGGGCCGCCGCCGCTCCTCCGCCGCCGCCGCGCCTTGGCCGCACCGCGCAGGCGCTGAGCGAAAACCCCGCCCCTTCCCCGGCGAAGCCCCGCCCCCGAGGCAGGCCGCGCCCTCGCGCCCCGCCCGCCCGCCCGCCGCCGCCATGAGCGGGTGGGCGCCCTACGTGGAAACGCTGCTGGCGGACGGCACCTGCCAGGATGCCGCGATCGTCGGCTATCGCGACACCCCCTCCGTCTGGGCCGCCGCCCCCGGCAAGACCTTCGCCAATATCACGGTGAGAAGCCGGGATCGGCACGGGTGGGGGGGGGCAGCGCGCCGAGGCGTTTCCCGCCCAAGCGCGCGGAGGGCGGGGGGACCCAGCGGCCTCTGAGGGGCGGGGCTGACCCCCCCACCCCTCCCGCGACGGGCTCCGCGAAGGACAAAAAAGGGAGAAAAACGCAAAAGCGCCAGCGTGGAGCGCGGTGGGGGGGGCTCGGGCGCTGCCCGTGCCCGGGGAACCGGTGCCGGGGGAGGGCCGGTGCCGGGGGGGCCCTGGCGGCGGGGGGTGAGCCCTGCAGCGAGGCACCCCCTTCCTTAACCTCGCTTCGAGCGTTTTGGGGGGTCGCAGGCGGGCGGGGAAGGGGGGGATGGGCGAACACCACGTGGTTCGACGACCTCCCTCCCCGCTTCCTCTCAGTTTTATTGCGGTTCCCTTAGTGGATGGCGGGGGTCTCGTGGGGAGGTTGGGGGGGGTATGGAGGAACCCCTCCCCACTTAAAAACCCTCTAAAAATGCGCGGAATGCGGCCACTTCCCGGTGGAGGAGGGGCGGCCGGGGCTTCCTGTGGGGGAGGGGCGGCGCGCGCGCACCCCCCTTCCCCCTCCCCACTTCCCCCCACGGAAATGGGGGGGAGGGGAGAAGTTTGGGGAGGCCCATGGTGGGAAAGGGGAGCTGCTCCTTGTCTGGGGTCACGGGGGACTCGTGGGGGTACCCGAACGGCTGGGCCACCCCAGGGACTATGACGAGGTTCATGGGGGTCCCCGGAATTGGAGTCCCGATGGGGTTATATGGGTTAAATGTGGGGTCCCGGGGGGATTTAAGGGGTCCTTTATAGGGTTCCCGGTGGGCTTGGTTTGGGGTTCCTGAGCTGTTCTCCCCCATGGCAGCTGGTGGAAGTGTCGGCCCTGGAGGGTCCCGAGTTTGAGGGGGGGTCATGGGAGTCCCTGGATTCTCGGGTCCTCTTGCGGGGTCCCCTCGAGGATCAGGGGTCACACGTGGGGTCCCTGGCGGGAGTCAAGAGGGTCCCGGGGCACCTGGGTCCCTTTTATGGTCATGGAGTGGGAGTTCTGAGAGTCCCTGTGTGCTGAGTTCCCTACAGGGAGCCTGCCTGGGGGTTTGGTGTCTGCATTCGGTTTTAGTGCTCCCTGGGTGGTGGTGGCCCTTAGGGGTCCCCTAGACCTGTCCCCACACCTGTCCAGCCTGCATGAGTGATGGGCCTTGAGCAGGGGGGGGTCACGGGTGGGTTTTGGGGGGCTCTGGGCTCTGTTTTTGGGCTGACCCTTGTGCCCACAGCCAGCGGAGGTGGCGGCACTGGTGGGCCCCGAGCGGGGGCCGCTGCTGGTGCAGGGGCTGACGCTGGGGGGGCTGCGCTGCTCCGTCATCCGGGACTCGCTGCTGGTGGAGGGCGAGCACAGCATGGACCTGCGCACCAAGGGGGCTGCCGGAGCGCCCACCTTCAACATCACGGCTGCCATCACCAACAAGAGTGAGGGACCCCCTGAACTGCCCCTCTGTCACCCCTACCCCACACCCTGTGTCATCCCTGTCACCCTCCTGGCACATCCCCCTGCCACATTTTCCCCTGTGACCCCCCCCACCTCCAAAATCACCAAGAAGACAGAACTCCCCCCGTGTTACTGCCCAGCCACACTCCTGTCACCCTGTATCACCCCCGTTGTCACCCTTTGTCACCTCCTGACCAGTTCCTGTCACCCCCCGTGACCCCAAGCCTCTGCAGGTGCCTCCCATGTATCTAATGGCATCACTGTGGCACCCAGTGTCACTCCCAGCACTCCTCAGGTGCCCCCTACCTTCCCCAGTGTCACCCCATATCACCCTGTGTCCTCCCCCCGACACAGCTCCACCTGGCCACGTCACCTGCTGCCCTGTCACCTGTGTCACCCCTGACCTGCTTCCTGTTCATGTCCCCCCTCCCCCTTGCCCCAGGTGCCCCCAAATTTCCCCTTGCTATCTCCCGGGGTCCTTTCATCCCAGCTGTTGCCTCCTGCCCTTCTCCCCCCCGACCCCCTGTGTGTCTGGGGATTGATATGGGTTTTGGGAGGCTCGGGGATCATCCCCCCACCCACCTGACTCCCCTACTCCTGCAGCCATCGTGCTGGCCATGGGCAAGGAGGGCGTCCACGGCGGCTGTGTCAACAAGAAATGTTATGAGATGGCCAATCACCTGCGGCGCAGCCAGTACTGAGGGGGCTGGGGGGGACCCCCGGGACCACCCCGGGACCCCTGGACCCCAAGGGACCAGCAGGAGCCGCCAGGGACCAGCAGGACCCGATCCCCCCACCCCCTTTGTCACCCCCCCCAAATCCCCGCTGCCGGCAGCAATAAAGTGCCCTTGTGGGGAGTGGCTGTGGGTCAGGGATTTCGGGGCTCTGGGTGCTGTGGGGGGAACCTCGGTGCGTGGCCGGGGCCACGGGGTGCGGCTCTGCCCTCCACCCAGGGCGGAGGAGGCCGCCCCGGATACCCGGGTCCAAGGGTGCTGCCGTGCCCCAGGGGGACAAAGTCCACGATGGGGCGGGGGTGACGCCTCAGCACTCGCCCCACGATGCCCCCCTCCACCCCCCCAACTCTCAGGAGGCAAAATTGGGGCGCAGAGGCTTTATTGGAGGGCTGCACTCGTGGCGGAGGCTGCACTAGCAGCAGGGGAGAAGTCAGTTGGGGGTCCAGGCAGCATCTGGGGGGGCTGAGGGATATCTTGGGGAAACAGAAGGGGTGGTGGGGATTTGGGGGGGCAGGAACTCGGGATGTTCTGGCAAGTCGTGAGGCAGGGCCCCAGGTGTTCAGGGGATGGTGTGGGGCAGAGGTGGGGACTGGGGAGGTGGTGGAATGGGTTGATGTAGGGCAGAGGTGTATGTGGGGGCATGGGGTGAGGCAGAGGGAGATGGGGCTGATGTGGGGGTGAAGAAGGTGGTATAGGGCAGAGATGGGGATATGGGAAGGTGATGTGGGGTAGAGGGAGAGATGTGGGGCAGGACCAGGCGTCCGGGCAGGCGGAAGCAGCTCCGGTGCTGTCGAGTCCTTATAAGGGCAATGTGGTGGCTCTGGCGCTTCCTGTTCCCCCCCCTCGCCCCCCCGGCTGACTCACGGATGGAGGGAAGGGCCTGCAGTTGCCCCACGGCAGGAATTGGGGTATCAAGGGTTGGGCCGTGGGGTGGAGGGACTGTCGTTCCCCTGTCCCCCTCAGCCAGCATGAAGGGACCCAGGTGCTGGGGCCCCCTGTGTGCCTTTGCCCCTGCCATGAGGTGACCCCCATGGCTGTGAGGTTGGGGCACACCATCACCCCGTCACTGTCACCTGTGGAGCCGTGGCACCCCTAGATCCTGTTGGACAGTGTCATTGCCCCCTCCCACTCCATCTCCAGGTGATCCTGTCCCCTGTAGCACCCTGACAGCTGTAGGACGCAGTCACCTGCATAATCCCTGGCACTGTGTGCCCTCTGGTGTCCCCAAAAACCCTCAACGCCTCAGGGGTACCTCAAAACTGGGGGGGCTCGAGGGGAGTGACAGGGTTTGGAGGGGAATGGACGTGCTGGGAAGGGGGTGGAGTGCAGTACCTCACCAGTGACTCCCAGTTAAAATCAGCAGTAATGGTCAGTGGGAGGTGCCAGTATGAGTAGGGGGACTCCCGAGGTACCCCGGTGCTGATTGATGCACCCAAGATTACCCCCAGTGCCTCCCAGTAAACCCAGACTAGCTCCACTGCCCTCCAGTGCACCCAGGGTGTCTCCCAGTGACCCCAAAGCGCTTCCCAGTAACCCCCAGTGCGCTCAAAGTGTTTCCCAGTGCCTCCCAGTGCGCTCACAGCGCCTCCCAGTGATCCCAAGTGTACCAAGTGCTTCCCCGCATACCCACAGAGCCTTCCAGTAGCTGACAGCTCCCCCCAGTGTCCCAAATGCTTCCCAATATCTCCCAGTGCGTCCCAGTACCCCCCGCACTCACCGCCTGGAACAGGCCGGGACAGGCATCCCCCTACGGCGCTGAGCAGCGGCGGGACCAAGTGCGTGAGGTCCCGGTCCCCGACCCCTCCCGCCGGCGGCGGCTCCCCTCAGGCCCCTCAAGATGGCAGAATATCGCGAGAGAGGGGCGGGGCTACTTAGCATCCGCCTCCGCCCCAACCAATCCCCTTGGTAACGGGACAATTCCCCTTCCCGCCTAAACATTCTCCACCAATCAGAGGCATGGGGCCGGAACAGGTCCGCTGAGCGTACGGCCACGCCCCCTCCGTGAGGGGCGGTGCTTCCCGCAAGGCCACGCTCCCCGCGCGGGGCCCCCGCCCCGGCGCCGCGCAGGCGCCCCGCGCAGGCGCACTGGCGCCGCGCCCCCCCCGAGTCACCTTGGGGCGCCGCCGGTACCGGACCCCGCGCCCCCCCGCGCCCCCGGTACCAGGGCCCGGCCGTGATGGCGGCGGCGCCGGCGGCCGAGAGGCCCAAGACCTCCCCGAAATCCGTGAAGTTTCTCTTCGGCGGCCTGGCCGGGTAAGAGCTCCCACCTCCCTTCCCGCCCCCCCCGCCAAAACCGGGATCCCGCATTCCCAAACCGATATTCCCCCGCCCGAACCTTTCAGGTCGCCCCTAAACCACCCTCGATGCCCGTCCTAACCCTTTAACACCCCCCGATTCCCATCACTATCCCCCAGAGCCTCCCCCAAAGCCCTTTTGAGTCCATCAAATGCTCCCCCAGCGCCTTCCAAAATTAATTAAAACCCATGAAACCCTTTCAAACCTCCCGAAATCCCATCCAGCTCCCCTCAAACCTGCCCTGTGCCTCCCCCATAGACCCCAAAGCTCCTTCAGTCTTCCTTGTCACCCCAGGTTGCCTCCGAGAGGGCTGTGGGTGGATTTTGGGGGCTGTGGAGAGGGGTGTGAGTATTTTTGGGGTCCCCCGACCTCACCTGACCCTTTTCCTTCAGGATGGGGGCTACAGTCTTCGTGCAGCCCCTGGACCTGGTGAAGAACCGGATGCAGCTGAGCGGGGCTGGGGCCAAGGGCCGCGAGTACCGGACATCCCTGCACGCCCTGGGATCCATCCTGCGCCAGGAGGGGCTCCGGGGCATCTACACGGGGTATGGGCCCCCCAGAACCCCCTGGGACCCCCCAAATCTCATCCCTTCATGACCTCACCTGTGCCAGGAGGGGCTCCGGGGCATCTATACGGGGTATGGGACCCCTGGGACCCCCCTGCAAACACCCTGAACCCCCAAATCCCCTGGGACCCCCCAAACCTCACATCCCTGCATGACCTCACCTGCGCCAGGACGGGCTCCGGGGCATCTACACGGGGTATGGGCCCCCCAGAACCCCCAAACCCCTTGGGACCCTCCAAACCCCGTGGGACCCCCCCCCAGACCTTACTTTCTTGCACGCCCTGGGATCCATCCTGTGCCAGGAGGGGCTCCGGGGCATCTACACGGGGTATGGACCCCCCCAGAACCCCCAAATTCCTGGGACCCCCCCAAACCTCACGTCCCTTCATGACCTCGCCTGCACCAGGAGGGGCTCCAGGGCATCTACACGGGGTATGGACCCCCCAGAACCCCCCTGCAACCACCAAATTCCTGGGACATCTCTTGAACCCCCAAACCCCCTGGGAACCCCCAGAACCTCACGTCCGTGCATACCCTGAGGTCAGTCCCATGCTGCAAGAGGTTGCTGGTCATCTCCATGGGATACAGACCCCCCCAAAACCATAGAACCCCAAGCATCTGCAAGCCTTGAGCTCTTTCCTGCCTCCCCATTTTTAGGACTCCTCCCATTCTCTGTGTCCCCCCAGGCTTTCAGCCGGGCTTCTCCGCCAGGCCACCTACACCACCACCCGCCTGGGCATCTACAGCGTCCTCCTGGAGCGTTTTGGGGGGGCTGATGGGACCCCCCCTCCGTTCCTGGCCAAGGCAGCCATGGGCATGACAGCAGGGGCTGCGGGGGCTTTCGTGGGGACTCCAGCTGAGGTGGCCCTCATCCGTATGACAGCTGATGGCAGGTGAGCCCCCAGCCCTCCAAAAATATCTGTGCTCTTGTCCGCCCCCCCAAGTCTGCTTTTCTTACCAAAATTCTCTTTTTTTGCCCCGAATCCCAGGCTGCCCCCTGGCGAGCGCCGCGGGTATCGGAACGTGTTCGATGCTCTCGTGAGGATGGCGAGGGAGGAGGGGGTGCTCACGCTCTGGAGGGTAGGTGGGGGCTGTGAGACCCCAAGATCCTCCTACAAGTCCCCTGCTGCCTCCCCAGGGATGCAGGGGGTTGTTCATGCTCTGGTGGGAAGCTGGGTGTCCCCCAAAGTCCCATCTCACACCCCAGTGCAGTGAGGGAGGAAAGCACGGTCTGTGGAGGGGAGGTGGGGATGCAGGGGGTGACGGGGTGGGCTCTGGGGGTACACAGGACTCACCCAACCACACCGCTTTCTCCTAGGGCTGTATCCCCACCATGGCCCGTGCTGTGGTGGTCAATGCCGCCCAGCTCGCCTCATACTCCCAATCCAAACAATTCCTGCTCGACTCCGGTGAGTTCAGGGGGGTGGGTCTTTCCTGAGGAAACCCTAAATCCTAGCGCACTCTCCCCTCCATTCCCCTTTGATGTTTTGGGGTGCCCCCAGGGCATTTCCGTGACGACATCCTGTGCCACTTCTGCGCCAGCATGATCAGCGGGCTGGTGACCACGGCCGCCTCCATGCCCGTCGACATCGTCAAGACCCGGTGGGTTCATTTTTCTCTCCCTTAAATAACCACAGAAGTGAGATGTGGCCACCCACCCCAAAACCTCCTATTTAAACCCTAAATTTTCCCCGACAGGATCCAGAACATGCGGACAATAGATGGGAAGCCCGAGTACCGCAATGGGCTGGTGAGTGATGGGGTTTGGGAGGACAACACCATCTGTGAGTCCCCATTAATTCAGGAGGGGCTCCTCTGGCATTTTGGGAGTTCCCTTTCAGCTGGGGGGGGTATTCCCTGTCATTGGAGGCAGAAGGAAAAATTCAGGCAATTTTGAGGAGATACCCGTAACTTTGGGAAGCTTCCCTGGCATCTGGGTTCCCCATTTGGGGGAGATCCCTGTCATTTTTGGAAAGTTTCTCATAGTTTTGGGTGGATTCCCCATCCTTTGGAGAGCATCCATGTTATTTTCAAGTTTCCCACTCTTTTAGAGGGCATCCATGTAGTTTTTAAGGTGGTTTCTCATTATTTTCGGGGCTCCTCCTGCAGGATGTGCTGCTGAAGGTGGTGCGCTACGAGGGCTTCTTCAGCCTCTGGAAGGGCTTCACCCCCTACTACGCCCGCCTGGGCCCCCACACCGTGCTCACCTTCATCTTCCTCGAGCAGATGAACAAGTGGTACCAGCGGCTCTTCCTCAGTGCCTGACACCCCCCAGGGGAGGTCGGGGGGATCTGACCCCATCCCCGGGGGCTCTGCAGGGGCACTGGACCCCCCAGGAAGGGGCTCTGGGAGGGTCTGACCTTTCCCTCAGGTGCCATGGGGGTGTCTGACCCGCCCGCACCCCACGAGGGGCTGGGGGAGGTGGCTCTGTAGGAGTGCTTGACCACCCCCAGCAAGGCTGTGAAGTGGCCCTGGGGCCCTATGGAGGGGTCTTGGGCCCTATAGGGGTGCATGACCCACCCTTTGGGGCCCTGGGCCTGATAAAGGGGTGCTGGATCTCTCCCATGGGGATGACAGGGGTTGCCTTGTCCCTATAGGGCAGCCCTATAGAGACTGTAGGGTGCCCTCCCCCCTGTGCCCCCTTCCCACCCCTCTGGGGGTTCTGTTACCAGCCAATACTGAGGTCACAGGGTGGGGCAGGAGGCCCCCCCAAACTTCCCCCCCCCCCTCCCCCCAGCACCCTCCACCCTGCGCTTTGTTAATGAATCATGGATCGTGATCATGTAATTAAAGCAAGACCTACAGACACCGGGGGGTGCTTTATCTCTGTCACACCAGGGGTGGCTGCTGTGTCTGTCACACTTGGGGTGTGGCCTTGCCCCTACCAGGGACAGGGTGACAGCAGCAGGGGACTCCAAAGCCAGAGCCCAAAAACATCCAGCAGAGGCAGCGGAGCCGTTTATTGTCTCCCCCACCAAATTCGGGGCTCCTGGGGGGGGGCTCTCCCTCAGACAGGGGGGCCACCGTCACCCCAGGGCAGGTCAGAGCCGGCCAGGACTGTCCGTTCCACCCCATCCTTGGTGATGGCCGCGAGCCTGATGACGCCCCCGCTGGAGCCGTCCCGCACCATGGCCAGGGCCAGGGCTGGGGGAACACAGGTCAGGGACCCTCCAAACCATGTGAGGTCCCAAATCCCCTCTCAGGACACTCCAAAACCCCTCAGTGCTGCCCAAACTCCTCTGTGTCCCCGAAGTCTCTTCTGAGATCCCCAAGACACTTCCATGTTCCCCAAATCCCCTCCCAGGATACTCTGAAACCCCTGAGCACTGCCAAAACTCCTCTGTGCCCCCAAATTCTCTTCCAAGATCCTCCAAACCCTTTCGTGTTCCCCAAATCCCCTCCCAGGACACTCCAAAACCCCTCACCACTGTCCAAACTCCTCTGTGCCCCCAAAGTCTCTTCCGTGTTCCCCAAATCCCCTCCCAAGACCCCAAAACCCTTCCATGTTGCCAAAATCCTCTCCCAGGACATGCTCAAACCCCTCAATGCCAGCCAAACTCCTCCATTCCCAAAAATCCTCTCCCAGGACCCCAATCCCCCTCTTAGGACCCTCCCTACCTCCCCCCCAGTTCTCCAGTATCCCCCAAACCCACCACGGGCAACGAATTCCTGGCACTGTGCACGGCTCATCCCAGGCTGGAATGTGGCATCCAAGAATCCGTAGATGTAGGAGCTGCCTGAGCCCCCCACAGCGAAAGGCTGGCGCAGGAGAAGCCCTCCCATGGGCACCACGTACACCTGGGGGCACAAGGGGGGCTGTAGGGTGCTATGGGGTGAAGGAGGGGGCTGTAGGGAAAAGATGGGGTTATGGGGCAGAAAAGGGGGGGCTGTAAGGCTGAGGTGAGTGCTGTGGGGCAGAGAAGGGGATACCAGGAGGCAGAAGGAGGTTTGGGGCAGAGTGAGACACTCCTGGACAGAAAAGGGGACACTCAGGCAGAAAAATGGACATTCTGGGACAGAAAGAGGAAAAACTCCAGGGCGGAAAAAAGGACACACTAGGGCAAAAAGGGGAATGCTCCAAGGCAGAAAAGGGGCCAGCAGAAGGGAAGGGAGCCCACCTGTCCCCCCCGGCGTGGGTCCCAGCCAGCCACGATGATGCCGGCGCTGAGCTCCTCACGGTACCGGTAGCAGCTTTGCTGGAAGAGGCGGGCGGCCGTGCGCACCCGCGGCGGCTCCTCCAGCTCCACGCTGCGGGGCAGGGCCGGGTGTGGGGCTGGGGGTGACCCCGACAGCCCCCCCCCGGCCCTGCCCCACGCCCCGGGGGGGTACCTGTGGAAGGCCAGCTGATAGGCCACGGCGTCGGCCACCGCCTGCGTGTCGGCCGCCGAGCCCGAGCGGCAGCAGAAGATTCGGTCATGGACGGGCGTCAGTTTGTCCGTCACCCGGTTGGCGATGTAGGACCTGTGGGACACCATGGTGATATCACTGTCACAGCTGCCTGGCTGCTGGAGGTGACACCAAGCAACAGGCACTGAGTGACAGCAGTGTGATGCTACTGTGACAACCCCTCCCGAGGTGGCACTGCAAGAAGAGCAACCGCTGGAAAGTGCAAAGAAAGCCCTGGAAAAGCAGGTGTTGATCCCCAAAAGATGCCAGAACTTTTTTGGGCACAAAGTGGCTATTTTTGCAGGCATGGGACTTAGAAACATGGGATTTGCTGTGGTAATAACAAAAAAAAAACCACAGGGGAGGAAATCCTGGAAATCCAGGGATAACCCCTGGGGAATGCCGGGAAATGGATTTTACAGGATTACCAGGATGGAATCAATAAAAATAATTGAGGTTTTGTTCAAAGATCTGAGGCACTGAAAAGAATTTTTCCATATAATGGACTTAAGATTATAATGAAAATAGTGTGGGAAGTGTCCCATATTTTACAGATGAATGAAGAATTATGTGACTTTGAAGGATGCAGAAAGCCCTTTGAATTGGGTGATTGTAACATGGGATTTAAATCCAATTTTTATCACCATGTTGGGGAATGGTTCTGCGGGATTTGAAAACTCCCCCTAAAAGAGGAAAAACGATTTGGCCAAGGAAAATGGGATCCATGTAGAGAAATCCAAAGACTGGGACCAAGAGCACAAACTTGAACCTGAGAATATTTTGCAGGAGCTATTCCACACAAAAAAAGGATTCTTGGAACATTTTGGTGATGGAAAACGCCTGTCAGGTGTGACACTGACACCTGGGGAGGGACCGTGCCCACAGCTTTGGGGGTGGCTTCCCAGTGGCATCGTGGTGACACCGTGACAAGCGTGACACCCCATGACACGGTCCCAGACCCCCCAGGTGAGGGCACTGAGGACGTCCCAGCCCCGCCACAGCACTCACCCGGTGGTGGTTCGGGAGTCGGCCCCGATGACGACGCCGCCATCGAACTCCACGGCCATGATGGTGGTCTGGGGGGAGAGAAGGGAAGGGAGGGGGCTGCGCTGCGAGTCTCTGCCCCACAGCAACAGCCCCATGCCCACAGAAACCACCCCGTCCCCCACAGAAACCCCGTTCCCACAGCGGACCTCGCCCCACACAACCCCCCCGCCGTACAGAAATCATCTTCCCACAGAATTCCCGGCTCCACAGCAACTCCCCCTATCCCCAGACAAACCACACCGTGCCCCGTAGCACCCCTCTCTAGGGAGATCCCTCTGACCCATATTCTCCTTCCCGCAGTCTTCAGGGAACTCTCGGCTCCCTCAGCCCCTCCTGCCCCAAACCCAGCCCCGGCTCCACCCTCAGCCTCACTGCCCCCGCTCTCTCCACCCCATGGCGGCTTCTCCTTGTCCATAACGCCCCCATCCCCCGTAAGCCCATCGCGAGTCCGCAGCCCTCCATGCGGGTCCCCCTGCCTCCCCCAGCCCCACTCACGCCGGTGCTGACGGGCTCCGCCGTCCATTCCCGGTGCAGCCCGGCGGGGCCTGACCCGGCCTGCGGTTCCCACACCGTCACCGCCGCCATCTTCCCCCGCGCTTTACGGTAGCGTGATCGGCACGACGGGGCTGGGCCGATGGTTTACGGCAGTGTGGCAAGAGGGCGGCAGCTGCGCTTTACGGCAACATGGCGCCCGCTGAGGTGATCGTGCTCTTTCTCGGAAATAAAAAAAGACTCTTCAGTTTCTCCCCACCCCGTGCACCGGCCCCCGGTCTGACCAGTGCGGATGAAGAGGGGCGGGTGCTGCCGGGGCGTTACCTGGACACACTTGAGCAGGGAACTGCAGGTGGGCAGGGGCCGAGGGGGGATTCCCGAGGGGTCTCTCAAGGAAGGATGGTTGGAACATCTCACAGGGGCTGGGGGCGCACCCGGACATGGAACAGATCTCCAAAGAAATGCCGAGGGACAAACGGTTGGGCCAAGGGGCCGCACCTGAGCAGGTGGAGCAGTGCATGGGGTCGCAGGGGGAATCTTTGCCCTTTAGATTTCATCCTGTCAGGCCCTCCCCAGTGCCTCCAGAAAAAACGGGGTTACGAGAAGAAAAGGGGTTTAAATTAAAAGGAGAAAGTCCTTTTCTGTTATTGTCTGTGTTTAAATTAGGGAGGATCCTGCTTCACCTGCAATTTTAAGGGTATCAATTGAAGGAAAACCTGTCTTTTCCATGATATTAGGGATATCAGTTGGCAGAGAATCCCATTTTCAATTTTTTTCACAAAACAAAAAAAAGGAAAAAACATTCATGATGCCATTTTATGGGTTTAAATTAAGGGTGACCCCTCCATCTTCATCATATTAAGGTTTAAAGTGAGGGGAAAATCCTTTTGTGCTTCCTTTTAAAGGGGTTAAATGGAGAGGAAAATCCCCCTTTTCCCATCAGTTGAGGGATGGAAAGAGGAAGAAAAACTATTTTTCTGATATTTTCGGGGATTAAATTAAAGGGAGGAGCCCATTTATTTAATTTGAGGAAAACTACCCCATTTCCCCTCACTTTAGAAAATTAAATTGAAGGAAATGCCCAATTTTCTGCATTTAAGAGTTTAAATGTTCCTGCACATTTCAGAGTGATTCCACACGTGCCCTGGCAACCAGTCTCTTGAGTGGGAGCAATCATAGCACATACATAAATTGTGATGTGGAACAGAAATTTTGGCACTTAAAGCTGTAAGAACTAGAACTGTCTCACCTTGCACTGGTCCCAAGAAACTAGGGTGGAAATCTTTCCTTCCAGTGGAAAAGACTCATCATTCACAGCCAGAAACACAGGCACATGGTGGTGAACAATGGCCCTTTTCTACAGGAAGGAAAGATGTTCAGCCCAATGTCTTGGGAGAAGTGCAAAGCTGAAATCTGGTAGTGCTGAGTTTTGTTTTGCATGGAAAAGGGCCAGTGTTTGCATCCAGGCACCTGTGGCCAGGACTTGGCTGCCACCCCTGAAGATTGCAGATGGCGCAGGATTTCTCAGATCAAAGCTGCCACACTATGACTCGAGATATCCTTGGAATGCTAGATGGCACCTCTGAACTGACATCAAGATGCTGGAGGGGCTGAAATTTGTTTCCTATGGAAAAGAGCCAGCATTCACCTCCAGACACCTGTAGCCAGGAGTGGGGTGCTGTCTCCTAACCCTTACCTCCTCCCTCATTCCCCCACTACTGCCCTGTCCCTCCACTCTGCCCACAACCCCAGCTCAGACTTTCACCATGGCCCCCTGTCCACCCCTCACAGCACCTTTCATTCTGCCCCTTCCACACCCCCTGGTCTGCCCCTTCCACACCCCCTGGTCTACCCCTTGCCCCACCTGTGACTCACGCTGGCATCAGCAGGTAGAAAAGACTAGGAAGACTCTGCAGAGCTTGCAGCAGGACAGCACCCAAAAAAAATGGTAGGGACAATATCAAGCTATGTTTCACTAATGAGCATTAATGACCTAGTGCAGATAACACTGATGATCCTGGGTATTTCACTGCTGAGGGGATACAGACACAACATTTGATTTAAACCTTCACCTCAAAAAAAAGAAAAAGAAAAACCCTTACCAAAGCCCTTCCCTTGTTTTTATTGTTGGGATTTTTTTTGTTCTAGCTCCCTTAGTAAATAATCCATTATCTCTCAGACAACAACTAATCCAATGAACCACTGTGCACTTACACTGCTTGGTTTGAGAGGGTGAATACACCTCCTGTGTATGCTGACCTACAGAGCAGAACCAAAAAACCAAAACTAATCTTGCTCCATAAATAAAACCCAACAGGAAGAAAAATCCTAAGAAAATTCCATAGGCTAAGAAGTTATTGCATACCTCAGAACATATCTCCTGAAGACTCAAAAAGCCATTTAAAATAGGCAATACTCCTGAGCTGAACAAAAGCACCAAACGCTAGACCCCGTACACAAAGTTTTGGGTGCAAAACCATCACACCTCATGACAACACCAAGACAGGGAAAAAAGCTCCTCCAGGCAAGAAAAGTTAAATACTCCTTGCCCCAGTGATAAAATATTTCTGGGCTGGAAGGTGTCACAAAGAGGCTGGGGCTGAGGGGAGAGGGGCTGGAGGGTGACACAGAGGATGAGGGCAGCTGAGAGGCAGAGGGGGGGCTTGAGGAAGAAAGGAGGGGCTCCAGAGTGTCACACAGAAACTGAGAGGCTACAGTGGGGGAGCTTAAAGGTGATATAAAGGCTGAGGGGCAGGGGGTGCCTTTAGGGGCAGGAGCAGATGGGGGGCCTTGAAGTGCTTGATGGTGAACCACCCCTCACACAACAGCTAACCGCACCTAAAAGCCACCCCTAACCAGGTGGAGAGCACACAGGGGAGGTTAAGGGGCAAAGGGACAACATAGAGGGACTTGAAGGTGACACACAGACATCACAGGCTAAGGGGCAAAGGGGGGGGGGGCGCTTACAAAGAACAGTGGCCCTTTTCCATGGGAAATAAAACTCACCTCCCCAGGTTTCTGATGTCAGTTTGGAGAAGAAACAAAAACCCCACACATGCAAGGACTTCCCAGAGCTTTGTTCATTTGCCCAAGCAATCCTGAACTACATGGAAATGTGCATCTCCCCACTGCCCTGGTATCAAAGGTCAGCGAGGCAGAAGATCCCAGCTCAGGCTCCCCCAGCCCATCTCCAGGTTTCTCTCTAAGCCCGCAGAACAGAACCAGCACCCAGCCAGCAGCTCCTCAGTCCTGGAAGGTCAGGGGCACCTCCAGGAGTACACCAGGCTGACAGCAAACTGACAAAGGGAACTCAGCTCTAAACTCTTCAAGCCCTCCCAGGAGTTTTGCCAGCAGGCAGGGTCAGCACCAAAGACACAAACACCAACCTCAGGAATTCAATTTACTACAGCTCAAAGCTGTGCCAGCTGAGAGCTGTAAAGGATAATCAAGAGGCAGAGCAGCCACAGGGGAGAGCTGTTAGGATGACGAGGGGGCTGCTTTAAAAGGGGAGCCTCAGATCACTCTGCCTTGGAGCTCCTGGAGGAGGGACGTTTGCGGTGTGTTCCTGTGAGTGTCGCGTGGAAGGACGGTGAGAGCATCTCGTTGGATTTGGGGGAGCACTTGGATGTGCAGCTTTGCTTAAAGGAGGTGCCGAGGAATGACCCTTTGTGCCAGCTGAACAGGTAAGTCAGTGTGGATTTTTACGGGGAGCTTTTCTCTTATCTATTTTCAATTTCACTTTGTTAATCCCTCTGTGGTGTCCCTAGGAAAAAATAGGGGGTTATGAGGGCAAAAGGAGTTTAAACTGAGGGAAGAAACTCCTCCTCTGTTCTTGTTGGTAAAAAATCTCCCTTTCCCCATCGTTTGAGAGACTTGAGGGAAATCTCTCCTTTTCTGCTTTTGTCGGGGACTAAATTGAAGGGAAGAATATATTTATTTGCCATTATACTGGTTTAAGGTGTGGCGAATGCCTGCCGTTGCCTGAGTTTCAAGAGTTAAAATGAAGGAAACCCTAGCTTTTCTGGTATTTGAAGGGTTTAAATCGGGTTGTGCTGCTGTATTTGGGGGCCCTTCTGGCCGTGCCTCGGCAGTTTCGCTGCCAGCATTCATTGTTTTGGGGGGAATGTCACAGCCGAGCAATGTTTTGGGGGGAATGTCGCAGCTGAGCCCGGCCGGTGCAGGGCAAGCTGTGCTGGGTGGGAAGGCGGGAGGCGCGGCACGGAGCTCTCTGCCCGTCCCGGTCGCGGGGTTCGGGCGCCACTTGGGCCCCACCGGCCCGGTACCGCGGGGTGGGCGGGGGTCTTGTACAGGGCAGCCCAGCGTGCCGGAGGGTTAGGGTTTGGTCCCAGGAGCTGGGTTCGGTTCGGTGCCGGGAGTGCGGGACAGTCCAGCCTGCCGGAGGGGCGGCTTTGGTGCCGGGAGCGCGGGGCTGGCCTGGGCACCGAGTGCCGCCGCTGCCGGGGCTCGTGGGATCTCCCCGGTCCCCCCGCACCGTGGAACGGTGCCAGCCCCAGAGTGAGTCCCGGCATTGATGTTTGTTTTTTTTTTTTTTTTTTAGCTGACAAAGAGACAACAGCCCGATGACAGCAGGGAATTCCCAGATGGCGAGACAGCCTTCCTTCACACCCGATGTGGATTCTCATCCTGGACATCCAAAAGATAAGTGGGGGGCTACAGCTCACAGAGGGGATGAAAGGAGGGTGACGGGGGGGAGGATTTTTGATTCAGGTTTGTAGGGCTTGAAAGGTAAAGGACTCAGGGGCAGGAGAGCACGCAGTGAAAATGAGGGGTACAGGCTAGGACACAAGTTAGAGTACAGGCATACCAGCACTCACAGCACCCCACACAACACCCCTGTTTCACTGAGGGCAGGTGCAGGCAGCAACCCTAGTGCAGGACAATGCCAGAAGCCCTGAACCATGCTGGCAGTAACCCTAGAGCCAGGCCAGGAGGATAGTGGGGAGCAGGGTCGACAGGGTTGGAGAAACAGGGGGTTTCCCGCCCCGCTCCTCCCTGCGGTCTCCTGTCTCTCCGCAGCCAGGGATTGCTTCCTTCCTTCCCTCCTCGAGGCGGCGGTTGGTAGGCTTCGCGCCTTTGCCACCGCCAAGAGTTTGGCTCTGTCAGCCTCTGCCCTGACCTCAGGGCCACCACTCCTTAGGGCAGGCAAAACTGTGGATTTTGTGCTCCCGGCGGCGGGACACTCTTGGGACCCTGTGTTAAGGAGCGTCCCTGGCTGCAAGTGTAGGGCCTTAAAGAATTGGTGTTCAGCACAGGGGTGTGATAGTGACAGACAGAGGCTGAGGGAGAGCTTGAAAGGTAAAGGACTCAAGGGCCAGAGAGCAGGCAGTGAAAATAGGAGTACAGGCTAGGATGCAAGTTAGAGTACAGGCATAGTGCCCCTGATTCCCTGAGAGCAGGTGCAGGCAGCAACCCTAAGGCTAGGGCTAGGCAGGGAGAGATAGTGGGGAGCAGAATTTGGAGGCTTAGGGACAACTGGGGGATGCCCACCCTGGGATCCCTGTCCCGCTGCAACCAGGGATGCTCACACCCCCTAGGGAGGCCGTGTGTGCTCAGTGCCAACAGCTCCGTGAAGGCTTCGGCTCTGCAAGTGTCACCCTCCAAGCGTGTGCAGCCCAAGGACCCGGGCATTCCTAGGAGAGAGTGAGTAGCAGATTTGTGGGGGTTTGGGTGATGTCCTGATAAAATCGGGCTTTGATATTTGGTTTTCTTCATTGCAGCTGACTGAGAGACAACAGCCCAGTGACAGCAGGGAATTCCCAGAGGATGAGTGACCTTCTTACGAACCCAACGTGGATTCTGATCCCCGGCTATCCCAGAGATAAGTGGGGGGCTACGGGGGGATCAAAGTGGGGTTGCAGGGTCAGGAGTCAGTGGGAGGGATTTTTGAGTCAGGTTTGGAGATGGGGACGACATCCAAGATGTGATCCCTCGGGCTACATAAAGGAGAAGTCTCATTTTTGATCACAATGCTGTGGTGTGCATGGCAGAGCAGTCCTGGTGAGTGTTGTGTCACTTGTCTGTTGTGCCCTCTGTGTCTTTTGTGTGTCTTGTCTTTTGCCTTAGCCCTCAAGGGGCCTCTTGGAATCCCTGGCATCAGTCTGAGCATTTCTGATCTTGGACAGGCATCACAATCCCATCTCTCTTCAAAGCATCCAGGTCTTTTTCCCAGCTGTATCCACAGCTGTGCCCTGCCCTGATCCATTATGGCAGGTTAGGTCTTGTAAGAGTGCAGAGATTAGGTAGGGGATTCTGACCACAGCATTCTCAGGCATCCATCTCAGTGGTTCTTGGAATAAAAGTCACCTTGTCATCATCTTGTTCCTTCATGGATCTCTGAGCCTGGCCAGCTCAGCATTGGTCTCATCTTGGTCATCTCATTCTGAGTTCTCTTGGTCATCACAGTCATTCTTCTTGCTGAGAGTTTTCCGTCCCTGTTGTGTCCCCTTGTTTGTTGTGTCCTGTGTCACTGGTGTTGGTGTGTGTTTGGCCTGTACTGCTCTGCCCTGCTGCACAGATGGGTGTAGGGGTAATAGGACAAATGCTGGGGACTTGAAATTTGTAATGTGGAGTGTAGATGGTATGTGTACATTGACACGAGCTGCCTGGAGCTGTCAGTTTATCCTGCAGCACTCTGACTCTTGTTTTAACTTTCTTTCAGATGCAGATGGATTTAAATCCATGGCAGAGCGCCCCCTGCTGGGTGAGGAGGGAGTTCCCCTGAGCAGGTCAGTCACTGTTTCTGTTTGTAGAAGCGTAAATGGTGGCTCTGTTACAGCTCTGTTCTTTCTCTTTATTTTTAGGAAGTAAAGCTGGATATCAGCAGTCAAGGTGAAGTCAGCAAGGTGAGCAGTGATGGGTGGACAGAAGCAGTTGCTGTTGCTGCAGTCTCACTTTCTGCTGCAACTCTAAGCATCCATTCTTGTGTGTCTAGGGCAGTCCCACCCACATGAGGCCAAACTGCCCTCACCAAGGGGACGACAGAGCCGATTCTCCTCCCTCGTGAGCCCTCCAGGAGCGTGACAGGAGTCTGTGATGAAGCCTTGATCTTCTCCATTTGAAGGTGCCCTCCAGGTACACTTTGGTAATGTCCCATGAGTTGAGGTGAGTGGGGAAGGCAGGGAGGAGGAGTGAGGGTCCCCTCAAGTTTCAGCAGTGCCCCATCACCTTGTCTCCTCTTTACCCAGGCACACCCTGCGCCATCAGCGTCAGCCTCAGCCTCCGAGCGAGCGTGGCCGAGGCGTGCGGCCCGAGGGCATTCCTGGGAGAGGGTGAGTAGCAGAGTCGTGGGGTTTGGGTGATGTGCTGCTAAGCTCAGGCATTCATGTTTGGTTTTCTTTCTTGTAGCTGACTGAGAGACAACAGCCCAGTGACAGCAGGGAATTCCCAGAGGATGGGCGACCTTCCTGCACACCTGAAGAGGATTCTCATCCTTTACCATCCCAAAGATAAGTGGGGGGCTACGGGGGGATAAAAGTGAGGTGCAGGGTCAGGAGTCAGTGGGGAGGGATTTTTGAGTCAGGTGTGGAGACAGGGATGTCCAAGATGTGATCCCTTGGGCTACATAAAGGAGAAGTCTCATTTTTGATCACAATGCTGTGGTGTGCATGGCAGAGCAGTCCTGGTGAGTGTTGTGTCACTTGTCTGTTGTGCCCTCTGTGTCTTTTGTGTGTCTTGTCTTTTGCCTTAGCCCTCAAGGGGCCTCTTGGAATCCCTGGCATCAGTCTGAGCATTTCTGATCTTGGACAGGCATCGCAATCCCATCTCTCTTCAGAGCATCCAGTCCAATTTCTTTCCAGGTCTTTTTCCCAGCTGTATCCACAGCTGTGCCCTGCCCTGATCCATTATGGCAGGTTAGGTCTTGTAAGATTGCAGAGATAGGTAGGGGATTCTGACCACAGCATTCTCAGGCATCCATCTCAGTGGTTCTTGGAATAAAAGTCACCTTGTCATCATCTTGTTCCTTCATGGATCTCTGAGCCTGGCCAGCTCAGCATTGGTCTCATCTTGGTCATCTCATTCTGAGTTCTCTTGGTCATCACAGTCATTCTTCTTGCTGAGAGTTTTCTGTCCCTGTTGTGTCCCCTTGTTTGTTATGTCCTGTGTCACTGGTGTTGGTGTGTGTTTGGCCTGTACTGCTCTGCCCTGCTGCACAGATGGGTGTAGGGGTAATAGGACAAATGCTGGGGACTTGAAATTTGTAATGTGGAGTGTAGATGGTATGTGTACATTGACACGAGCTGCCTGGAGCTGTCAGTTTATCCTGCAGCACTCTGACTCTTGTTTTAACTTTCTTTCAGATGCAGATGGATTTAAATCCATGGCAGAGCGCCCCCTGCTGGGTGAGGAGGGAGTTCCCCTGAGCAGGTCAGTCACTGTTTCTGTTTGTAGAAGCGTAAATGGTGGCTCTGTTACAGCTCTGTTCTTTCTCTTTATTTTTAGGAATTAAAGGCGCAGATATCAGCAGTCAAGGTGAAGTCAGCAAGGTGAGCAGTGATGGGTGGACAGAAGCAGTTGCTGTTGCTGCAGTCTCACTTTCTGCTGCAACTCTAAGCATCCATTCTTGTGTGTTTAGTGCAGTCCCACCCACATGAGGCCGAACATCCCTCACCAAGGGGACGACAGAGCCGGTTGTCCTCCCTTGTGAGACAACAGCCCGGTGACAGCAGGAAATTCCCTGAGGGAGAGCGACCTTCCTTCACACCTGACTGGATTCTCATCCCTGGCCCTCCCAGCAATAAGTGGAGGGCTGTGAGAGGATGAAAGGGGGATGCAGGATCAGGATTCACTGGGAGGGATTTTTGAGTCAGGGGTGTCCAAGATGTTTCCCCTTAGGCAGGTAAATTGGAAGTATCATTTTTGATCACAGTGCTGTGGTGTGCATGGCAGAGCAGTCCTGGTGCGTGTTGTCTCACTTGTCTGTTGTGCCTTTTGTTTCTTTTGTGTGTCTTCTCTTTTGCCTTAGCCCTCAAGAGGCCTCTTGGAATCCCTGGCCCCAAGATCAGTCTGATCTTGGACAGGCATTGCAATCCCATCTCTCCTCAAAAACATCCAGTCCAATTTTTTTCCCGGTCTTCTTCTGAGCTGTATGGACACCTGCACCCTGCCTGATCCATTATGGCGGGTTAGGTCTTCTAAGAGTGCAGAGATTTGGTAGGGGATTCTGACCACAGCATTCTCAGGCATCCATCTCAGTGGTTCTTGGAATAAAAGTCACCTTGTCATCATCTTGTTCCTTCATGGATCTCTGAACCTGGCGAGCTCAGCATTGGTCTCATCTTGGTCATCTCAGTCATTCTTCTTGCTGAGAGTTTTCTGTCCCTGTTGTGTCCTGTGTCACTGGTGTTGGTGTGTATTTGGCCTGCACTGCTCTGCCCTGCTGCACAGCTGGGTGTAGGGGTAATAGGACAAGTGCTGGGGACTTGACATTTGTAATGTGGGGTGTAGTTGGACTGTAGATGTTGTATGTACATTGAGATGAGATGTCTGGAGCTTTTAAATTATCCTGCAGCACTCTGACTTTTGTTCTAACTTTGTAACTGATGCAGATGAAATAAATCTGTGGATACAAGTAAGATTGGAGTTTCTTTGGGTTGTTGCTCCCACAAAATACAGATAATTCTTGGATAGGAGTAACTTGACATGTTTCATTCCCACTTCCTCTTAAAATCGGAGCAGAGGAAGCAGATTTTAAATCATCATTCCATGGACTTTCACCAACTTCCTGACTGTTCCAAGAGTTTTCAATGATAGAAGTTCCTGAGCTTGTTTTTCAGGTAAGCTGGGATTTAGATGTTATTAATTCCTGTTATTTGATGTTTTTCCTCTCTCTGACTTTAGTAAGGGAATATTTACTTTTCCCAATTTTCCATCCCAATTGCAATTTTTGTACATCTTCGGGCACATTTCTAAGGAAATTTACCAAGTGAATGTTGGTAAATCAGGAATTGTTCACCACCATATCCACAGAATTCTGTAAATTCCCAGGAGAACTTGCTTAGTGTTTAATTGCCATAATTCATTTCTTTGTAAAGTGAAATTCACTGCATTTTAAATGACATAAATCCCATTGCAACTTCAATCCTGGTCTAATTGCTGTTCCTTGGACACCATGGGGTGGTTCTTTCCTGCCTTGGCACATTTGGAGGTTCATTTGAAGTGAGATTCCTGCTAAAATAGAATCTGTTTCCAAGCACAACTGGGAATTGTCTGGAAAACCTTGTTTTCTGTGAGGCACTGAGTTTGTTTTCCCTATCCCTGCAGAACTGTCACTATGTCTCTATCTCTCTTTGTCTCTCTTTCTAACCTGAACCTCAAAGTTAGAGAGAGAGGGAGACATAAAGCAGCAGTAGGATTTTTCAGGCTCCCAGGGAGTAAATAATGAAATACGTAAATAAAAGGTTGTCTTTAATTTACTCCCTTGGAGCCCCAAAAATCCTACCGCTCCACCAGACTTGTAAACGCGTACGTGTCTGCACGCGCGCCGTCCATGGTGCCGTGACGCGATGCGACCGAAGCCGGAGGCATCCCCGGGGCGGACGGAGCCCACGGGGGGGTCCGCACGCCGTGTCTGCCGTCACCCCACCGGCTTCGGTCACGTCGCGTCACGGCACGATGGACGGCGCGCGTGCAGACACGTACGCGTTTACAAGTTATACGAGATACATTCATACTCTACCTCTAGAGGCATGTGCATATGTATGGTATATACATATACTGTATATGTGCATACACAGTACACATATACATACCATATACACAGATACACAGTATGTGGATCCATATACACATATATATGTACGATATGGGTAACAGATAGATACTATCTAGTGTATACGTATGTATCGTATATACATCAGTATATACATATGAATATATAGCAGTATATATGTAGAGGACATGTAGATATACACTAGAGCATACATACACATATATCCCATAGTATATATATGCACCATACGTATATACACTATATACACTATAGGCAGTAGATACATAGCACATATATATGCATACACATATAGATACATCTATAGTGCTATGTATATATATGTCGAGCATATCTATAGTATCACAGCATATACATATATAGACACTGTATATATATGTATACTATGTATACACATATATACACACATATATATACACTATATATATACACCACATATGGCGTATACATTTATACATGTATATATATACATACATCTATATGTATCTATATGCCTATATACACACACATGTATGTATATATGTATGTGTGCATATATATACACCATACATGGTGTATGTATGTACATATAGATATACACATATGTAGACATATTCATACACACACACCGTGTATGGAGTATACATATATCCATGTCGAGCATATATATAGTATCACAGCATATACATATATAGACACCCTATATATATGTACACTATGCGTACACATACACACACACCACATATGGCGTATACATGTATACATGTATATATATACATACATCTATATGTATCCATATACCTATATACACACACACATGTATGTATATATGTATGTGTATATATGTATGTGTGCATATATATACACCATACATGGTGTATGTATATGCACATATTTATACACATATGTAGACATATTCATACACACACACCATGTATGGACTATACATATATACATGTCGAGCATATATATAGTATCACAGCATATACATATATAGACACCCTATATATATGTACACTATGCATACACATACACACACACCACATATGGCGTATACATGTATACATGTATATATATATACATACATACATATGTATCTATATACATATATACACACACACGTACGTATATATGTATGTGTATATATCTGTATGTGTATATATCTGTATGTGCACATATATATACACCATACATGGTGTACATATATATATATACACATATTTATACACATATGTAGACATATTCATACACACACCATGTATGGAGTATACATATATACATGTCGAGCATATATATAGTATCACAGCATATACATATATAGACACCCTATATATGTACACTATGTGTACACATATATACACACCACATATGGCGTATACATGTATACATGTATATATATACATACATCTATATGTATCTATATACATATACACACACAAACACATGCACGTATATCTGTATGTGTGTATATCTGTATGTGTATATATCTGTATGTGAGCATATATATACACCATACATGGTGTACATATATATATACACCTAGATATACACATATGTAGACATATTCATACACACACACCATGTATGGACTATACATATATATATGTCGAGCATATATATATAGTATCACAGCATATCCATATATAGACACCGTATATATATGTATACTATGTATACACATATATACACCACATATGGCGTATATACATATATACATGTGTATATATACACATACATATATATGTATACATATATACACACACACATATGTGTATATATGTATGTGTGTATATATACATGTGTATATATGCATGTGTGCATATATATATACACCATACATGGTGTATATATATATATACACATATATATACACATCTACATACACATATGTATACATATTTCTACACACACACCATATATGGGTGTATATATGTATGTGTATTTATATGTATGTGTATATATGTATGTGTGCAAATATATACACCATACATGGTGTATATATATATACACATAGATATACTCATACATATACACATATGTACACATATATATACACACACACCATGTATGGGAGTATACATATATACATGTCCAGCATATATATAGTATCACAGCATATACATCTATAGACACCCTATATATATGTACACTATGCCTACACATACATACACACCACATATGGCGTATACATTTATACATGTGTATATATATATACATACATCTATATGTATCCATATACCTATATACACACACACATGTATGTATATATGTATGTGTATTTATATGTATGTGTATATATGTATGTGTGCATATATATACACCATACATGGTGTATGTATATGCACATATTTATACACATATGTAGACATATTCATACACACACACCATGTATGGGTGTATACATATATACATGTCGAGCCTATATATAGTATCACAGGATATACATATATAGACACCCTATATATATGTACACTATGTATACACATACATACACACCACATATGGCGTATACATTTATACATGTATATATATATACATACATCTATATGTATCTATATACACACACACATGTACGTATATATGTACGTGTATATATATGTATGTGTATATATATATATATGTATGTGCGCATATATATGCACCATACATGGTGTACATATATATATACACATAGATATACACATATGTACACATATATATACACACACACCATGTATGGGAGTATACATATATACATGTCGAGCATATATATAGTATCACAGCATATACATATATAGACACCCTATATATATGTACACTATGGGTACACATATATACACACCACATATGGCGTATACATGTATACATGTATATATACACATACATCCATATGTATCTATATACATATATACACACACACATGTACGTATATATGTATGTGTATATGTCTGTATGTGTATATATCTGTATGTGTGCATATATATACATCGTACATGGTGTACATATATATATATACACATAGATATACACATATGTAGACATATTCATACACACACACCGTGTATGGAGTATACATATATACATGTCGAGCATATATATAGTATCACAGCATATACATATATAGACACCCTATATATATGCACACTATGCATACACATACACACACACCATATGTAGCCACACGATATGTACACTATATATATATATATATATATATATATATATACACACACCATTTAAGGTGTGTACATACGTGTGTACATATATAAGTGTATACAAATATTTACATATATATACACACAAACATATATATACACTGTGCATGGCGTACAGAGATATATATACACACACACACACCATATGTGGTGTATACATATACATACACCACATATATATACACCAAATATAATCATAGTGAGTACCAGCGTGTATATATAGTGCATATATATACATATAGTGCATTCATGTATAACCATATACACCATCTAGAGTGTGTATATACACTGTATACACATACAATTCATCATGCGCCCCCTGCCGACCATGCACGAGTACTGCACTACCATTGAGTCACCACTATAGCACCCCCTGCTGTCCATTCTCGAGTACTGCACTGCATTGATTTGCCAGTATTGCGCCCCCTGCCGTTGTTATTTCAGTACTGCAATGCAGTGCAATACCACACCCCCTGCTGTTGATTGGTCAGTTTTCAAGACCCACCCCCTAAGCCCTGATTGGTCCGTTTTCAAGCCCCACCCCGAGGCCCTAATTGGTCAGTTTCCAAGCCCCACCCCGAGGCCCTGATTGGTCCGTTTTCAAGACCCACCCCGAGGCCCTGATTGGTCAGTTTTCAAGCCCCACCCCGAGGCCCTGATTGGTCCGTTTTCAAGCCCCACCCCGAGGCCCTGATTGGTCAGTTTTCAAGCCCCACCCCGAGGCCCTGATTGGTCAGTTTTCAAGCCCCACCCTGAAGCCCTGATTGGTCAGTTTTCAAGACCCACCCCGAGGCCCTGATTGGTCAGTTTTCAAGACCCACCCCGAGGCCCTGATTGGTCGGTTTTCAAGACCCACCCCGAGGCCCTGATTGGTCCGTTTTCAAGCCCCAACCTGAGGCTCTGATTGGTCAGTTTTCAAGCCCCAACCTGAGGCCCTGATTGGTCCATTTTCAAGCCTCAACCTGAGGCCCTGATTGGTCCGTTTTCAAGCCCCAACCTGAGGCCCTGATTGGTCGGTTTTCAAGCCCCAACCTGAGGCCCTGATTGGTCGGTTTTCAAGCCCCAACCTGAGGCCCTGATTGGTCCATTTTCAAGCCTCAACCTGAGGCCCTGATTGGTCCGTTTTCAAGCCCCAACCTGAGGCCCTGATTGGTCGGTTTTCAAGCCCCAACCTGAGGCCCTGATTGGTCGGTTTTCAAGCCCCAACCTGAGGCCCTGATTGGTCGGTTTTCAAGCCCCAACTTGAGGCCCTGATTGGTCCGTTTTCAAGCCCCAACCTGAGGCCCTGATTGGTCGGTTTTCAAGCTGCAACCTGAGGCCCTGATTGGTCGGTTTTCAAGACCCACCCCGAGGCCCTGATTGGTCAGTTTTAAAGCAGCACCCCCCCCCAAGCCCTGATTGGTCAGTTTTCAAGCATTTGAAGGGTTTTGGGGTTTTTGGGGAGTTTTTGAGGAGTTTTTTGGGGTTTTTAGGGAATTTTGGGGCATTTTGGGGTTTATTGGGAAGATTTTGGGGTTTTTTGGGGGCATTTTGTGGTTCCTTGGGGGATTTTTGGGGAATTTTGAGGTTTTTAGAGTTTTTTGGGGGGTTTTTTGAGGGTTTTTTCTGTGTTTCTGTGGTTTTTCGGGGGATTTTTATGGAATTTTGGGGTTTTTAGAGGTTTTTTGGGGGATTTTTGAGAGTTTTTTCTGTGTTTTTGTGGTTTTTTGGGGGATTTTTGTGGAATTTTGGGGTTTTTAGAGGTTTTTGGGGGGTTTTTTGAGGGTTTTTTCTGTGTTTTTGTGGTTTTTTGGGGGATTTTTGTGGAATTTTGGGGCTTTTAGAGGTTTTGGGGGGTTTTTTTGAGGGTTTTTTCTGTGTTTTTGTGGTTTTTTGGGGGATTTTTGTGGAATTTTGGGGCTTTTAGAGGTTTTTGGGGAGTTTTGGGTTAGGGTTAGGGTTAGGGTTAGGGTTAGGGTTATAGGGTTAGGGTTAGGGTTAGGGTTATAGGGTTAGGGTTATGGGTTAGGGTTAGGGTTATGGGTTATGGGTTATGGGTTAGGGTTAGGGTTAGGGTTAGGGTTAGGGTTATGGGTTATGGGTTATGGGTTATGGGTTATGGGTTAGGGTTAGGGTTAGGGTTAGGGTTAGGGTTAGGGTTATGGGTTAGGGTTAGGGTTATGGGTTAGGGTTATGGGTTAGGGTTATGGGTTAGGGTTATGGGTTAGGGTTATGGGTTAGGGTTATGGGTTAGGGTTAGGGTTATGGGTTAGGGTTAGGGTTATGGGTTATGGGTTATGGGTTATGGGTTAGGGTTATGGGTTAGGGTTAGGGTTAGGGTTAGGGTTAGGGTTAGGGTTAGGGTTAGGGTTAGGGTTAGGGTTAGGGTTAGGGTTAGGGTTAGGGTTAGGGTTAGGGTTAGGGTTAGGGTTAGGGTTAGGGTTAGGGTTAGGGTTAGGGTTAGGGTTAGGGTTAGGGTTAGGGTTAGGGTTAGGGTTAGGGTTAGGGTTAGGGTTAGGGTTAGGGTTAGGGTTAGGGTTAGGGTTAGGGTTAGGGTTAGGGTTAGGGTTAGGGTTAGGGTTAGGGTTAGGGTTAGGGTTAGGGTTAGGGTTAGGGTTAGGGTTAGGGTTAGGGTTAGGGTTAGGGTTAGGGTTAGGGTTAGGGTTAGGGTTAGGGTTAGGGTTAGGGTTAGGGTTAGGGTTAGGGTTAGGGTTAGGGTTAGGGTTAGGGTTAGGGTTAGGGTTAGGGTTAGGGTTAGGGTTAGGGTTAGGGTTAGGGTTAGGGTTAGGGTTAGGGTTAGGGTTAGGGTTAGGGTTAGGGTTAGGGTTAGGGTTAGGGTTAGGGTTAGGGTTAGGGTTAGGGTTAGGGTTAGGGTTAGGGTTAGGGTTAGGGTTAGGGTTAGGGTTAGGGTTAGGGTTAGGGTTAGGGTTAGGGTTAGGGTTAGGGTTAGGGTTAGGGTTAGGGTTAGGGTTAGGGTTAGGGTTAGGGTTAGGGTTAGGGTTAGGGTTAGGGTTAGGGTTAGGGTTAGGGTTAGGGTTAGGGTTAGGGTTAGGGTTAGGGTTAGGGTTAGGGTTAGGGTTAGGGTTAGGGTTAGGGTTAGGGTTAGGGTTAGGGTTAGGGTTAGGGTTAGGGTTAGGGTTAGGGTTAGGGTTAGGGTTAGGGTTAGGGTTAGGGTTAGGGTTAGGGTTAGGGTTAGGGTTAGGGTTAGGGTTAGGGTTAGGGTTAGGGTTAGGGTTAGGGTTAGGGTTAGGGTTAGGGTTAGGGTTAGGGTTAGGGTTAGGGTTAGGGTTAGGGTTAGGGTTAGGGTTAGGGTTAGGGTTAGGGTTAGGGTTAGGGTTAGGGTTAGGGTTAGGGTTAGGGTTAGGGTTAGGGTTAGGGTTAGGGTTAGGGTTAGGGTTAGGGTTAGGGTTAGGGTTAGGGTTAGGGTTAGGGTTAGGGTTAGGGTTAGGGTTAGGGTTAGGGTTAGGGTTAGGGTTAGGGTTAGGGTTAGGGTTAGGGTTAGGGTTAGGGTTAGGGTTAGGGTTAGGGTTAGGGTTAGGGTTAGGGTTAGGGTTAGGGTTAGGGTTAGGGTTAGGGTTAGGGTTAGGGTTAGGGTTAGGGTTAGGGTTAGGGTTAGGGTTAGGGTTAGGGTTAGGGTTAGGGTTAGGGTTAGGGTTAGGGTTAGGGTTAGGGTTAGGGTTAGGGTTAGGGTTAGGGTTAGGGTTAGGGTTAGGGTTAGGGTTAGGGTTAGGGTTAGGGTTAGGGTTAGGGTTAGGGTTAGGGTTAGGGTTAGGGTTAGGGTTAGGGTTAGGGTTAGGGTTAGGGTTAGGGTTAGGGTTAGGGTTAGGGTTAGGGTTAGGGTTAGGGTTAGGGTTAGGGTTAGGGTTAGGGTTAGGGTTAGGGTTAGGGTTAGGGTTAGGGTTAGGGTTAGGGTTAGGGTTAGGGTTAGGGTTAGGGTTAGGGTTAGGGTTAGGGTTAGGGTTAGGGTTAGGGTTAGGGTTAGGGTTAGGGTTAGGGTTAGGGTTAGGGTTAGGGTTAGGGTTAGGGTTAGGGTTAGGGTTAGGGTTAGGGTTAGGGTTAGGGTTAGGGTTAGGGTTAGGGTTAGGGTTAGGGTTAGGGTTAGGGTTAGGGTTAGGGTTAGGGTTAGGGTTAGGGTTAGGGTTAGGGTTAGGGTTAGGGTTAGGGTTAGGGTTAGGGTTAGGGTTAGGGTTAGGGTTAGGGTTAGGGTTAGGGTTAGGGTTAGGGTTAGGGTTAGGGTTAGGGTTAGGGTTAGGGTTAGGGTTAGGGTTAGGGTTAGGGTTAGGGTTAGGGTTAGGGTTAGGGTTAGGGTTAGGGTTAGGGTTAGGGTTAGGGTTAGGGTTAGGGTTAGGGTTAGGGTTAGGGTTAGGGTTAGGGTTAGGGTTAGGGTTAGGGTTAGGGTTAGGGTTAGGGTTAGGGTTAGGGTTAGGGTTAGGGTTAGGGTTAGGGTTAGGGTTAGGGTTAGGGTTAGGGTTAGGGTTAGGGTTAGGGTTAGGGTTAGGGTTAGGGTTAGGGTTAGGGTTAGGGTTAGGGTTAGGGTTAGGGTTAGGGTTAGGGTTAGGGTTAGGGTTAGGGTTAGGGTTAGGGTTAGGGTTAGGGTTAGGGTTAGGGTTAGGGTTAGGGTTAGGGTTAGGGTTAGGGTTAGGGTTAGGGTTAGGGTTAGGGTTAGGGTTAGGGTTAGGGTTAGGGTTAGGGTTAGGGTTAGGGTTAGGGTTAGGGTTAGGGTTAGGGTTAGGGTTAGGGTTAGGGTTAGGGTTAGGGTTAGGGTTAGGGTTAGGGTTAGGGTTAGGGTTAGGGTTAGGGTTAGGGTTAGGGTTAGGGTTAGGGTTAGGGTTAGGGTTAGGGTTAGGGTTAGGGTTAGGGTTAGGGTTAGGGTTAGGGTTAGGGTTAG
>CAJVGK010000083.1:0-54632 GCA_910950805.1 Acrocephalus scirpaceus scirpaceus
TCCTGATCCCCCTTCAGCCCCTTTTAGCTCATAAAGCTGGCCCTTTATTTTGCTATTTACATGCCTTAATATATATGTTGGATGGAAATTCTACATTTATAATATATATCTATATTTGGTTTTCCTCTTCTTTTCCCCTGGGAAAACAAAAAAAAAATAAAAATGAAGCTCGTGTTGAGCTCTCTCTTCTCCACAGGATTTGTTGGTGCCCTCACCGACAAAAAAAAAATAAAAATAAAAAAGATTCTTTGCCAATTTATCAGAGGGGGAAGGAAATTAAAAAAAAAAAAAGAAAAAAAAAAGGGAAAAATAAAAGGAAAAAAAACCTATTTAAAAAAATATATCTATTTTTTCTGCTTTTATTAAAAGCAAATTTATTTAAAATAATAATAATAAAAAAAAATTATACAGAGACTGTAAGTTTGAAGAGAGGATGAGTTTATTTCCCTGTGTCCCCTCTTGGGTCACTGGGGCAGACCCCCCCCCTTTTACTCTGGGGACACTTTGGGGACATCCTGGGGTGGCTGTGGGGACAGAAATTCCCATTTCCAGGATCCAGAGAGGATGAGGAGCATCCCAAAACTCCCATCCCACCCTTCCCAAAGCCACCAGCTGCTGTCCCCAAGGTGCGACCCGGCCGCGATTTTATTTTATTTAAAAAATAATAATAATATTAATAACAATAATAATAATAAAAAAAAAAGGAAACCAAACCTCAATTAATTAATTTTTATTTTGGTTATTATTTTTTCATAAACACTTCATAAAGCAGCGACTTGTTAACCCGGAGAGGATTTGCATCGGGAGGAAATAAATCTATTTATGCATTCGGGGTGGGTGGGATGGGAGGGTTTGGGTTTTCTGGGATATTTTCCTAGCGGTAGAGAAATAAAAATATCTATGAAACAACGAATTTTCCTGATTTTTTTTTCCTGGGGTGGGTTTGGATATGGATTTTAATGTTGGAGAAGCAGGAGGTGACGGGGATCCAGAGGCAGCTCCGCCTCCCTCTCCCTGGGTTTTTTTTTTGGGATTTGTTTTCCCTCTGGGGTTGGGTTTGGTACTTTGGGATAAAATTCCCATCCCTGGGCAGTTTGTGGGGTAAATTTGGGGAGTGGTGGGGTTTGGGGTGACAGAGGTGACACAGGGACGCCGTGTCTGGAGGAGCCGATGTTCCCTGGGAGCCTCGACATTCCCAAAACTCCTTTCCCATGGAGCAGCCTGGGATCCGTGGGATCCATGGGATCTGTGGGATCCATGGGAATCCATGGGAATCCGTGAGATCCATGGAGCTGTGTCCCCCTGAAGCCACCGTGTCCCTTTTAGAGCCACTGTGTCCCCTTTGGAGCCACCATGACCCCTGAAGCCACCATGTCCCCCCTGGGGCCACCGTGTCCCCCTTGGGGCCACCATGTCACCCCTGAAGTCACAATGTCCTCCTGAAGCCACTGTGTCCCTCCTAGAGCCACCATGGCCCCTGGAGCTGTGTCCCTGTGGAGCCACTGTGTCCCTTTTGGAGCCACCATATCCTCCCTGGAGCCACCATGTCCCCCTTCGGGACACCATGTCCCCTTGGGGCCACCATGACCCCTGGAGCAGTGTCTCCCTGCAGCTACCGTGTCCCCTCTGAAGCCACCGTGTCCCCTCTGGGGCCACCATGTCCCCTCTGGAGCCATTGTGCTCCCCTGGAGCCACCGTGTCCCCCCTGAACCCACCGTGCCCCCCCTGAAGCCACCGTGTCACCCCTGGAGCCACTGTGTCACCCCTGGAGCCACCATGACCCCTGGAACCACCATATCCCCCTTGGGGCCACCATGTCCCCCTTGAGGTCACCATGTCCCCCCTCTAGCCGCCATGTCCCTTTCGGAGCTACCACGTCCCCCCTGGAGCCACCGTGTCACCCTTGGAGCCACCGTGTCCCCTCTGGACCCATTGTGTCCCCCTGGAGCCACTGTGTCCGTTTTGGAGCCACCATGTCCCTCTTGAGGCCACCATGTCCCCCTTGGGGCCACTGTGTCCTCTTGGAGTCCCACATTCTCCTGAAGCCACCATGTCCCCCGTGAAGCCACCGTGTCCCCTCTGGAGCCACCGTGTCCCCTCTGGAGCCACCATGTTCCCCCTGAAGCCACCGTGTCCCCCCTGAAGCCACCATGTCCCCCTTGAAGCCACCATGTCCCCTCTGGAGCCACCGTGTCCCCCCGGCGGTGGCGCCGTGGGCGTTCCCGGGGCCGTTAATGATTCCCAGGATGACGTGGGGACTAAAGGGCTTTTCCAAGGGTCACCCTGCCAGCGGGGCCACCCTGGCCCGGCCTCGCCCAGCCCCAAGATGGTGTCCCTGAGCGACTTCCAGCGTAAGCACCGCGGGGTGGCCGTGTCCCGGTGGGAATTCCTGTCCCGGCTGGAATTCCCGACCCTGTGGGATCCGTGGGGACGTTTGGCAGCTCCCGGTCCTGACTGGGGTGGTTGGAAAGGGATGAGATGGAAAAGGGGCTGGGCTGAGGGTGGGGAGATTTTCCTGGATCACCCAGGGATCACCTGAAGGGAAAAGGGGAAAAGGGAAAGGCTCAGGGACAGGATTTTCCCGTTGATTTTTCCTTTGTGGTTCTGATTTATCCCGGGGGTTTCTGGGGCACCCGAGGGCCTCCTGCAGGCCTGGCCTGGGTGCAAAGGCTGCTCCAGAGGTTTGGGGGAAAATCCAAAGGGATTTTTGTCCTTGGGACGGTCACAACACACAGAGGGACGCAGTAGAAGTTCAGGTTTCCTTATTTCTGTCTTTTACACAGTTTTTACAAACCTCAGGTGTAACTCCTAATTAATTAACAGCTTTCTTCTTAATTATTCTATCAGTTAATAAAAGGTGTTTTACCTGTTTATCAAATTTATCTATTCTCAGATTGTTTACATAATTTCTTTGCTGATTTTCATGGGACAAATCCCTTGTTATTACAGGTGTATTTTATTTATTTTTCACCCTCAGAACAGATTGTTGTGTTAGGAACAACACAAAGGAACTTTTCACCCTCAAAATGAGAACTTACAAATTGTTACCTGCACGTAAAAAAAATGACAGGCTAGGTTTTTACCCCATTCCCAAATATTTTTGGGAAGGAAGGGGACAGGGATGTGCGGGGTGTGGAGCCTTTGCCTCTGCTCTCCCGTTCTCCACAGGGATCGGAGTGGGCCTGGTCGGCTTCGGCCTCTTCTTCCTCCTCTTTGGGATCCTCCTGTACTTCGACTCGGTGCTCCTGGCTTTTGGGAACGTGAGTAGGGCCGGCCTGGGGGTCCCCAAAGCCGGATCAAGGAGCGGCCCTGACCCTCTCCCCTCTCTCCTGGCAGCTCCTCTTCCTCTCCGGCCTGGTCTTCATCATCGGCTTCCGGAGGACCTTCACCTTCTTCTTCCAGCGGCCCAAGCTGAAGGGCACCAGCTTCTTCTTCGGGGGGCTCGTGGTGGTGCTCATGCGCTGGCCCATCCTGGGGATGCTGCTGGAGGCCTACGGATTCATCTCGCTCTTCAGGTGTGGGGCAGGGTCCTTGGGGTGGGATCTGCAGGGTGGGATCCTTGGGAGGGGATCCGCAGGGTGGGATCCTCATAATGGGATCCTTGGGGTGGGATCCGCAGGATCCTGAGGATCCTGGGGATACTGGGGATGGGATCCTCGGGGTGGGATCTGCAGGGTGGGATTCTTGAGATGGGATCTTCAGGGTGGGATCCTTGGGAGGGGATCCCTGGGGTGGGATCCTCATAATGCAATCCTCATAATGAGATCCTCGGGGTGGGATCCTCGGGATGGGATCCTTGGGATGGGATTCGCAGGAGAGGATCCTCGGGATGGGATCCTCATAATGGGATCCTCAGGATGGGATCCTGGGGACGGGATCCTCGGGGTGGGATCCACAGGAGGGGATCCTGGGGATGGGATCCTCGAGATGGGATCCTCTGGATGGGACCCTTGGGATAGGATCCTTGGGATAGGATCCTTGGGATGGGATCCCAGGGATGGAATCCTCAGGATGGGATCCCCAGGATGGGATCCTCAGGATGGGATCCTCATAATGGGATCCTTGGGGTGGGATCACTGGGATGGGATCCTTGGGGCGGGATCCTCGGGGTGGGATCCTCGGGGTGGGATCCTTGGGATGGGATCCTTGATATGGGATCCTCATAATGGGATCCTCAGGATGGGATCCTCGGGATGGGATTGACAGCATAGGATCCCTGGGATGGGATCCCTGGGCAGGGATCCTCGGGATGGGATCCTCGAGGTGGAGCCTGGACACTCCCCGGAGCTCAGCGGGGCCGTTTGTGTCCACACAGGAGTTTCTTCCCAGTGGCTTTCGGGTTTTTGGGCTCACTGGCAAACATCCCCCTGCTGAGCCAGGTGAGAGGGGCTGGGGAGCCCTCGGGGCCTTCAATCCCTGCTGGGATCCATCGGGGTGGGAAATACCTGCCTGGGATCCATCAGGGTGGGAAATCCCCAACTGGGATCCATCGGGGTGGGAAATCCACGGCTGGGATCCATCGGGGTGGGAAATCCCCAACTGGGATCCATCGGGGTGGGAAATACCTGCCTGGGATCCATCAGGGTGAGAAATCCCCAACTGGGATCCATCGGGGTGGGAAATCCACGGCTGGGATCCATCAGAGTGGGAAATCCACGGTTGGGATCCATCGGGGTGTGCAATCCCTGCCTGGGATCCATCAGGGTGGGAAATCCATGGCTGGGATCCATCAGGGTGGGCAATCCCTGCTGGGATCCATCCCCTGTGCCCCTCAGGGTGGAAAATTCCTGATTGGCATCCATCCCCCTGTGCCCCCCAGGACCTTCAATCCCCATCTGGGATCCATCTCCAGCGCCCCTTGGGGTGGAAAATTCCTGATTGGGATCCATTGGGGTGGGCAATCCCCAACTGGGATCCATTGGGGTGGGAAATCCCTGCCTGGGATCCATCCCCTGTGCCCCTCGGGGTGGGAAATTCCTGTGTGGGATCCATCGGGGTGAGCAATCTCCAGCTGGGATCCATTGGGGTGGGCAATCCCCAGCTGGGATCCATCCCCAGCTGGGATCCATCCCCTCAGACGGGATTGCCCAGGAAATGTCCCCGTGGTGTCCCCAGAGCAGCACGGGTGGGTTTTCCCGCTAACCCTGGTCTGTCCCTGTGGCAGCTCCTGCAGAAAATGGGGGACAGCGGCTCCATGGTGTGACCTGACCGGTTCTGGCCGAGTGGCTGCGATGGGACAGGGTGGGAGAGCCCCAGGTCCGGCTGTCCCCAAGAGCTGGTGACACTCTTGTCCCCAGGACCCTCAGTGCTGGCCAGAGCCACCCCCCGGCAGGGACAGTGTCCCCTCACTGTCCCACGGAGCTCCTGAGCCAGGCCCAGGGTCCTTGGGATGTACCAGGCTGGATTCTGGAATTCCTGCACTTATTTAATTCTTTTCTGTGAAAGATTTAATTTAATAAAAAAATGTCTGAGAGCGAGCTCAGACTCAGCACCTTTCCCATGGCTCAGGGCTTGTCCCAGTGCTGGCACCTCCTGATGTCACGGGGGGCATGGTGGCCTTGGCTGGGGGTGGCACAGGGACATTCCCATGGCTGAGGGTGGCATAGAGACATTACCATGGCTAGAGGTGGCACAGTGACATTCCTGTGGCTGGAGATGGAGCAGGGACATTCCCATGGTTGTGCCTGGAGGTGGCACAGGGACATTTCTGTGGCTGAGGGTAGCACCGGGACCTCCCCATGGCTGGAAGTGACACAGGGACATTCCCATGGCTGGGGATGGCATAGAGACATTCCCATGGCTGAGGGTGGCACAGGGACCTTCCCATGCCTGAAGGTGACACAGAGGCATTCTTATGTCCCTGTGGGTGACACAGCTCTTCCCTATGGCTGGGGATGCCACAGGGACATTCCCATGGCTGGAGGTGGCACAGGGACATTCGCATGGCTGAGGATGACACAGGGACCTTGTCATGTCCCTGTGGGTGACACAGGGACATTCCCATCGCCAGCACTGGAGGTGGCACAGGGCCCTTCTCATGGCTGGAGGTGGCACAGGGACCTTCTCATGTCCCTGTGAGTGACACAGGGACATTCCCATGGCTGGAGGTGACACAGGGACATTCCCATGGCCAGCACTGGAGGTGACACAGGGACCCTCCTATGGCTGAAGGTGGCACAGAGACCTTTCCATGGCTGAGGGTGACACAGGGACCTTCTCACATCCCTGTGGGTGACACAGGGACATTCCCACGGCTCTGCCTGGAGGTGGCACAGGGACCTCCCCATGGCTGGAGATGGCACAGGGACATTCTCATGGCTGAGGGTGACACAGGGACATTCCCACGGCTCTGCCTGGAGGTGGCACAGGGACCTCTCCATGACTGGAGATGGCACAGGGACATTCCTCTGGCTGGAAATGGCACAGGGACCTTTCCATGGCTGTGGGTGACACAGGGACATCCCCATGGCCCAGCCCTGCAGGGATTCCCCTGTCCCAGTGCAGGGAAACCCCCCCAAAAGGAATTTCCCAGTCCCCTCTGGAGCGGGAACTGTGATGGAGAAGTCTTAAAAAACCTGGAAAAATGTTTTTGTGTGGAAAAATGTTTTTGTGGGGGGTTAGAGGGACAGGGACAGGGGACAGGGACATCAGGGGACAGGGACAGGGACATCAGGGGACAGGGACAGGGACACCAGGGGACAGCGCTGGGTTCATTCCCAGCCCTTCAGATCCTCTGGGAACATCCCAAACTCTCCCCATGCAGCCCCAAAAAATCCCTTAAGGTGAATTTTCAACCAGAGAAGATTCCAGGGCATCGGGGAAAGGCAGAAATCCCTCCTGGATCCGTGTGGGGATCCTGCTGCTGTTTGCTCCAAAATCCCGAGATTTTATCCCATTAAGGATCCCATCAAGAGCAGCTCCTCTGGAAATATCAGGGAGTTGCTCCCCAGGGATTTTCCTGCCTGTTTTTCATGGAGAATGGAAGGAAAACTTTTCCCAGAGAGGAAAAATCGCCTTCCCCATGGATAAATTCCTTCCTCTCCCCTGTCAGGCTGAGCGGGTGCTTTCCTTAAAGCACAAAATCCAAATTTTTTTGCTCTTTCCCACTCCAAACAAAAACCATTGGGAAGTTCTGGCTTTGATTTGAGCAGCTTTGATTTCTCGAGGGATTTTTTGGAGCAGCACAGGAAAAAAAGGAGAAAAAAAAAGAAAAAGGAGGCGAATTTCTGCTCTTCCCACACATTTTCCACACTTTCCTAATCCAGGATTTTTTTGCTGCTGAGGAAAACACACGAGGCTGGTGAGGATTCCGGGTGATTGAAAAGCTTTGGTGTAAAAAAAATTAAAATTTTGGGAAGGGCTCTGGATGGCACCGGGGGAATTCAGGGATTGACGTCAGGGCAAACCCGGAGCTCGTGCTGGAAACCAAATCCCTGCCAGGGAGAGGATTTACGGGGCAGAGAGGGGAAAACATTCCCGGAAAAAATCCTTCTGGATTTTTGGGAGCTGAGGGAGCTCACGGCCGTCCCCTGAGGATCCTCTGAGCCTGGAAAAGCTGTGGATGCCCCCATGGATCCCTAAAAACCCCGAATTATTCCGTGAGTCCGTGATCCCTCAAGGACATCCAGAGAATCTCCTCGTCCTTGGCTTGGTTTGCCCAGCTGGGCGCGTTTCCTGCTCCTCCTCGCTCGCTTCCACAGGGATGGGGGCCCCTAAAACCTCAGGAATCCCCTGGTCCTGCCTCTGGGAATCTTCCTCTTCCTCCTGGTGAAGGGCTAAAAATGAATCCTCACCAGGAGAAATCAGGAATTTTCAGCTGGAGGAAAACAAAACAGGAATAGAGGCACTGAGGAGGTTCCAATGCTCCCAGATTCCCACCAGGAATCTCATTTTCCCTTCCTGGTGAAGAGCTAAAAATGAATCCTCACCAGGAGAAATCAGGAATTTTCAGCTGGAGGAAAACAAAACAGGAATAGAGGAGCTGAGGAGGCTCCAATGCTCCCAGATTCCTGCCAGGAATCTCATTTTCCCTTCCTGCTGCCATCAAAGCACCCAAAACTGGGATCCCCTGCCCTGAGCTGGGATTTGGGTGCCCAAATGGGCCCAGAGCTGCTCCCAGCCTTGGTTTCACCCGGAGCTCACCTGGGCTGGTGACAATGGGCACAGCCAGGTGACAATGGGCACAGCCAGGTGACAACAACAGGCACAGCCAGGTGACAATGGGCACAACCAGGTGACAATGAGCACAGCCAGGTGACAGTGGGCATGGCCAGGTGACAGTGGGCACGGCCAGGTGACAGTGAACACAGCCAGGTGACAACAACAGGCACAGCCAGGTGACAATGGGCACAACCAGGTGACAATGAGCACAGCCAGGTGACAACGGGCACAGCCAGGTGACAATGAACACAGCCAGGTGACAATGGGCACAGCCGGGTGACAACAACAGGCACAGTCAGGTGACAATGAGCACAGCCAGGTGACAAAAGGCACAGCCAGGTGACAACAGGCACAGCCAGGTGACAAAAGGCACAGCCAGGTGACAACAGGCACAGCCAGGTGACAGTGGGCACAGCCAGGTGACAATGGGCACAGACAGGTGACAGTGAACACAGCCAGGTGACAACAGGCACAGCCAGGTGACAACAGGCACAGAGCCACCGTGTCCCACCGGGCTCCGGAGGGAACAGGTTCATCTCATCCTCGTTAATTAATTCCTGCTCATTAGGGAGCGGCTGTGCCTGATTGCTTTGGGTTTAATTAACCCGCAGCAGTTCCCGGATCCCGCCGGGATCCCCCGAGCCGGGTGACCCGAGCCGCTCTCCGGGGACGGGAATTCCGGCAGCCTGGGCGGGAAAACTCCAGCGGGATCACCATGGAAGGGCCCCGTGTCCCGTACTGGGACATCCCGGAGCCCTGGAGCTGGGACAGCCACCCCAGGGCCACCCCAGAGCTGCAGCTCTGGGCTCTCTGATGGATTTGGGGAAGGCATTTTTCCCTGTTTTCCATCCAGGGGGTTTTGGGGCCATCCCATTGGCAGGGAATTGTGCCCCTCTGGTTCTCCCACCCCACAGTTTATCCCATTCTGGATTCCCCACAGAGAGGGGTCCAGCCGTGCCCAGATCATCCCAAATCCCCATGGCCATCCCAAATCAGCAGCCCTGGGCTCTCTGATGGATTTGGGAAAGTCGTTTCTCCCCATTTTCCCCCCATTTCCCATCCCAGTGGCAGGGAAGGGTTGTGTCCCTGTGGTTCCCTCACCCCACAGCTTATCCCGCTCTGGATTCCTCACAGGAGAGGGGTCCAGCCGTGCCCAGAGCATCCCAAATCCTCAGGGACCCCAAAGCAGCAGCCCTTGGCTCTCTGATGGATTTGGGGAAGTCATTTTCCCCCATTTTGCCCCAGTATTTCCCATCCAGGGGGGTTTTGTGGCCATCCCAGTGGCAGGGAAGGGTTGTTCCCCTCAGGTTCCCCCATCCTGCAGCAATTTCAAATTCTCCCGCTCTGGATTCGCCACAGAGGGGTCCAGCCATGCCCAGAGCACCCCAAATCCCTGGGGATCCTACAGCTGGGGCTGCAAACCTCAGATCCCCACAGCCCCACACCCCAGGACCCCTTTTTCCTTTGCCCCCCCGCCTCACCCGCGGCTTTTCCTGCGGGGATCGGAGCTTGGCAGAGCCCGCGGGATGCCCGGCCGGGGATTTACGGCCGCGGGCTCCCTGCCAGCCCCTCTCACGTCCCCGCTGCCGCCGCTGACCCCGCTCCCGCCCCACAACCTGCGCGGGGCCACGAGGCTCCCCGGAGTGACGCAGGGACACGGGTCCTGCGTGGGAAAAGACGTCAGGGATGGGGGCAGAGCCCGTGGGGCTGAGCCCTGGGGTCAGCGGGGCCAAAATCCCACAGGGAATGAGGAGTCGGGCCTGCAGTTAGGGGGAAAATTGTTTAGGGTTTATGGGGTGACAGCAGTGCCCTGAGCAAATCCCATTTCCCGCAGCCAAAATCCCACAGGGAATGAGGAGTCGGGCCTGCAATTTAGGGGGAAAATTGTTTGGAGTTTGTGGGGTGTCCCTGGCCTGGGGTGACAGCAGCGCCCTGAGCAAATCCCATTTCCCTGGCATCCGAAATCCCACAGGGAATGAGGAGCTGAGACCACAGTTTTGGGGGAAAATTATTTGGAGTTTGTGGGGTGTCCCCCGGCCTGGGGTGACAGCAGCACCCTGAGAGAATCCCATTGCCAAAATCCCACAGGGAATGAGGCATTGAGCCCCCATTTTCAGGAGAAAGCTGTTTGAAGTTTGTGGGGTGTCCCCTGGCCTGGGGTGACAGCAGCGCCCTGAGCAAATCCCATTGTCCTGGCAGCCAAAATCCCAAAGGGAATGAGAAATCGAGCCTGAAGTTTCAGAGGAAAATTGTTTGGAGTTTATGGGGTGACAGCAGTGCCCTGAACAAATCCCATTTCCCGCAGCCAAAATCCCACAGGGAATGAGGCAGCAAGCCTGCGGTTTTGGGGGAAAATTGTTTGGAGTTTGTGGGGTGTCTCCCGGCCTGGGGTGAGCAAATCCCATTGTCCTGGCAGCCAAAATCCCACAGGGTATGAGGAGTTGAGACCACAGTTTTGGGGGAAAGTTGTTTGGAGTTTGTGGGGTGACAGCAGCGCCCTGAGGAAATCCCATTGCCCTGGCAGCCAAAATCCCACAGGGAACAAGAAATCGAGCCTGCAGTTTTGGGGGAAAGTTGTTTGGAGTTTGTGGGGTGACAGCAGCACCCTGAGGAAATCCCAGTGCCCTGGCAGCCAAAATCCCACAGGGAATGAGGAGTCGGGCCTGCAGATTCAGGGTAAAGCTGTTTGGAGTTTGTGGGGTGTCCCTGGCCTGGGGTGACAGCAGCACCCTCAGCAAATCCTGTGAACAGGAGGGTGACTGTGGGTGAGGGGTGAATGTGTCCCCAGGCTCACCCAGGGACATTTTTGGGGCCTTTGGGGTCGTTTCCCACCGAGATTCCCAAGGTCAGGGGCTGAGGGAGTGACCGGGGCCTGGGCTGGGCCCTGCTGGGGGGCACACAGGGACCTGGGGGGGGACAGAGTGACCTGAGGGGGGACACAGGGACCTGAGGGGGACACAGGGACCTGAGGGGGTCACAGCCACCCTGAGGGGGGACAGAGTGACCTGAGTGACCTGAGGGGGGACACAGGGACCTGGGGGGACACAGCCACCCTGAGGGGGACACAGTGACCTGAGAGGGAACAGAGTGACCTGAGAGGGGACACAGGGACCTGAGGGGGGACAGAGTGACCACAGGGGGTCACAGCCACCCTGAGGGGGGACACAGGGACCTGAGTGACCTGAGGGGGGACAGAGCAACCTGAGAGGGGACACAGTGACCCTGAAGGGGGACAGAGTGACCTGAGGGGGGACACAGGGACCTGAGGGGGTCACAGCCACCCTGAGGGGGAACACAAGGACCTGAGGGGGGTCACAGTGACCTTAGAGGGGACAGAGTGACCTGAGGGGGACACAGGGACCTGAGGGGGGACAGTGACCTGAGAGGGGACAGGGACCTGAAGGGGACAGAGTGACCTGAGAGGGGACACAGCCAACCTGAGAGAGGACAGAGTGACCTGAGGGGGGACACAGGGACCTGAAAGGAGACACAGCCACCCTGAGGGGCGACACGGTGACCTGAGAGGGGACAGAGTGACCTGAGGGGGACAGAGTGACCTGAGGGAGACAGAGTGACCTGAGGGGGACAGAGTGACCTTAGGGAGTCACAGCCACCCTGAGGGGGACACAGGGACCTGAGAGGGGACAGAGTGACCCTGAGAAGGGACAGAGTGACCTGAGAGGGGACACAGTGACCTGAGAGGGGACACAGTGACCTGAGAGGGGACACAGCCACATGAGGGGGGACACAGTGACCTCAGAGGGCACACAGTGACTGAGCGGGGTCTTCACTCGGTGTCCCCACGGCCAGCAGGGCCGAGTGGCCTTGGCCGTTCCCATTCCCTCAGGAAAATCCCGTCGTTCCTCTGCAGGTGGCGTTTGGGGACATCTCCTCAGCCAGGATGTCACCCAGACCTGTGCCACCACCCAGAACCTCTCCCAGCTGGCGCCAGCGGGGGTTTGTGTCCCTCGCAATCCGTGGGTAATTCGGGAATGGTGAACCCCGAGGAATGTGGGATCCCACCCCCCAAACACCCACAGACCCCCTGTCCCCTTCCCCTGGGCACAGGGCGGGCCCTGGCACTGCCACCCTCCGTGGGGACTGTCCCGGCCACCTTCCCAGTGCTCTCCCTGGCATTCCCAGTCTGCCCAGTGCGCTCCATGCCATTCCCAGTCTGCCCAGGGTTCTGAATGGCATTCCCAGATCTTCTCCATGGAATTCCCAGCCTGCCCAGCACCTTCCATGCCATTCCCAGTCTGCCCAGTCCTATCCATGCCATTCCCAGCCCTCCATTCCCAGTCTGCCCAGTGCTCTCCATGCCATTCCCAGTCTGTCCGGCATTATCCATGGAATTCCCAGCCTGTCCAGGGTTATCAATGGCATTCCCAGATCTTCACCATGGAATTCCCAGTCTGCCCAGTTCTATCCATGCCATTCCCAGTCTGCCCAGTCCTATCCATGCCATTCCCAGCCCTCCATTCCCAGCCTGGCCAGTGCTCCCCATACCATTCCCAGCCTGCCCAGTTCTATCCATGCCATTCCCAGATCTTCTCCATGCCATTCCCAGTCTGCCCAGCATCATCCATGCCATTCCCAGTCTGCCCAGTGCTCCCCATACCATTCCCAGTCTGCCCAGTGCTCTCCACACCATTCCCAGTCTGCCCAGTGCTATCCACGCCATTCCCAGTATGCCCAGTGTTATCCATGCCATTCCCAGATCTTCTCCATGCCATTCCCAGTCTGCCCAGCATCATCCATGCCATTCCCAGTCTGCCCAGTTCTCTCCACACCATTCCCAGTCTGTCCAGTGCTCTCCATGCCATTCCCAGTTCTCTCCGCACCATTCCCAGTCTGCCCAGTTCTCTCCGTGCCATTCCCATCCCTCCCCCAGCCAGGGGCGGGGGATCCCCAGGGACGGAGGTTCCCGGGCTATAAAATCCTCTCCCCCCGGGCCGGGCCGGAGCTGCGGGCGGTGGCAGCGGGGGACGCGATGGCGCTGGGAGCCGGCCCGAGGCTGCGGCGGTACCTGCTGCTCCTGGCTGTCACCTGCGGCGCCACTTTTGTCCCCTGGCCAGCCCAGGCTTTGCAGAGGTAGAGCCGGAGCTCCTCACGGCGCTGTCCCCCACTTTTTATTCCCGGGGGTGCGCTGAGGACGCGCTTTGCTTCTTCACCCCTTCCTCCTCCTCCTCCTCCTCTTCCTCACTGCTCTTCCTCCAGCCCCGCATGGTCAGGGTGGGACTCTACAACCCGGGGGGGTCTTTCCCAACCTAAATAATCCAGGGGCGCCCCGAACCCCAAATCACCGAGCTGGGGGTCTGGGGGTTCCCCCCACCGGGGTCTCCTCACCCCGGGTGGGTTTGGGCGCACCCCGGGTCGGGAGCGGGACCCAGCGGGGCAGGGGCGGGGCGCTGCTGCCATCTAGAGCCACCGGGCCGGGCTTCCCGAGGCTGGGAATGCCGCTGGAAGCTGCCGGGGGGTTCGGGGGGGGGATCCCCAGCTCTGCCCTGTCCCCCCACACAGGATCACCCTGCGGAGGATGCCGTCCATCCGCCAGACGCTGCGGGAGATGGGCGTGAAGGTGCGGGACGTGTTCCCGGAGCTGCGCCGGGGCCTGCGGGGAGGAGGGGACGGGCCCCGCAACGGGACAGCGCCCACCCTCCTCACCAACTACCTGGACGTGAGTGTGGCTGTGTCCTGGGGGGGTTTTGTCACCCCGATGTCACCCCGATGTCACCCCGATGTCACCCCGATGTCACCTCGATGTCACCCCGATGTCACCCGGCACCCCTCGCCCTTTCCCGCCCCAGGGAATGAACCCGGCGTTGTCCCAGATTTTTTCCTCTCTGGGAAGTTTTCCTTCCATTCTCCATGAAAAACAGGCAGGAAAATGCCTGGGGAGCAACTCCCTGATATTTCCAGAGGAGCTGCTTTTGATGGGATCCTTAATGGGATAAAACCTTGGGATTTTGGAGCAAACTGCGGCAGGATCCCCACATGGATCCAGGGAGGGATTTCTGCCTTTCCCTGATGCCCTGGAATCTTCTCTGGTTGAAAATTCACCTTAAGGGATTTTTTGGGGCTGCATGGGGAGAGTTTGGGATGTTCCCAGCGGATCTGAAGGGCTGGGAATGAACCCAGCGCTGTCCCCTGATGTCCCTGTCCCCTGATGTCCCTGTCCCCTGATGTCCCTGTCCCTCTAACTCCCACAAAACCAATTTTCCAGGTTTTTTAAGACTTTTCCATCACAGCTCCTGCTCCAGAGGGAACTGGGAAATTCCTTTTGGGGGATTTTCCCTGCACTGGGACAGTGTCCCGTACTGGGGACATCCCGGATCCCTGGAGCTGGGACAGCCACCCCAGGGCCACCCCAAAGCAGCAGCCCTTGGCTCTCTGATGGATTTGGGGAAGTCACTTTTCCCTGTTTTTCCCCCATTTCCCATCCAGGGGGTTTTGGGGTCAGCCCATTGGCAGGGAAGGGTTGTGTCTCTGTGGTTCTCCCACCCCACAGCACTTCCAGCTTATCCCGCTCTGGGTTCCCCACAGAGAGGGGTCCAGCTGTGCCCAGAGCATCCCAAATCCTCAAGGATCCCAAAGCAGCAGCTCTGGGCTCTCTGATGGATTTGGGGAAGAATTTTTTCCCCATTTTCCCCCCATTTCCTTTTCCAGTGGCAGGGAAGGGTTGTGCCCCTGTGGTTCCCCCATCCCACAGCATTTCCAGTTTATCCCACTCTGGATTCCCCACAGAGAGGGGTCCAGCCGTGCCCAGAGCATCCCAAATCCCCATGGCCACCCCAAATCAGCAGCCCTTGGCTCTCTGATGGATTTGGGAAAGTCCAACAACATTTCCCAGATTTTTTTAACCCTTTAAAACCCCTCCAGGCTGGCAGAAAGGGACTGGAAAATCCCTTTTTTGTGGGGGTTCCCTGCGCTGGGACTGATCCCATCCAGGGATCCCTACCAAGGGATTCTCCCTGCCCGCCCCCAGACCCAATATTTCGGCGAGATCAGCATCGGGACCCCCGCGCAGACCTTCAAGGTGGTTTTTGACACGGGCTCCGCCAACCTCTGGGTGCCGTCCCACAGGTGCTCCCCCCTCTACAGCGCCTGCGGTGAGTGGGGAGGGGTTGGGAACCCCCCAGAAACCTCCGCGGGTCCGTGCTGGAACCCCCGGGAGTGCTCAGAGAGGGCGGGAGGGGTCTCGGGTTTGATATTTTTTCATGGGGTGGGGTCTCTTTTTTGGGGTCTCTTTTTTGACTTTTTTTTATGGAGGGGTTCCTTTTGATAGATTTCTTTAATGGCGGTGTCTCTTTTTTGGGATCTCTCTTTTGATAGATTTTTTCAGGGGGAGGTCTCTTTTTTGGGGTCTCTTTTTTGATAGATTTTTTCATGGGGGGGTCTATTTTTTGGGGTCTCTCTTTTGATAGATTTTTTCATTGGGGTCTCTTTTTCGATAATTTTTTCATGAGGGGAGTCTTTTTTGACAGATATTTTCGGGGGGTCTCTTTTGATAAATTTTTTCGGGGTGAGTCTCTTTTTTGGGGTCTCTCTTTTGACAGATTTTTTTATGGGGGGGTCTCTTTTTTGGAATCTCTCTTTTGATAGATTTTTTCATGGGGGGGTCGTCTCTTTTTGGGGGCCTCTTTTCTGACAGTTTTTTTCATGGGTAGGTCTCTTTTGATAGATTTTTTTTTTCATGGGGAGTCTCTTTTTTGATAGATTTTTTCATGGGGTGAGTCTCTTTTTTGGGTTTCTCTTTTCATAATTTTTTTCATGGGGTGTCCCTCTTGATAGAATTTTTTATGGGGGATCTCTATTTTTATAGATTTTTCCATAGGGAGTCTCTTTTTTATAGATTTTTTTCTTGGGGGTGTCCTTCTTGATAGATTTTTTTCAGGAGGGTTTCTTTCTCCATAGATTTTTTTCATGGGGGGGTTCTCTTTTGACACATTTTTTTCATGGGGGGGTCTCTTTTCATAGACTTTTTCTAGGGATCTCTTTTTCGATTTTTTTTTCATGGGAGGGTCTCTTTTTTGATAGATTTTTTTTCCTAGGGGTCTCTTTTGACACATTTTTTCATGGGGATGTCTCTTTTTTCAGATTTTTCACGGGGGATCTCTTTTTTGACAGATTTTTTCATGGAGAGTCTCCTTTTTTATAGATTTTTTCTTGAGGAGTCTCTTTCGATAAGATTTTTCCTGCGGGGGGTCTCTTTTTTGACAGATCTTTTCATACGGGTCTTTTTTGATAGAATTTTTTCATGGGAGGTCTCTGTTTTAAAATTTTTTTCATTGGGGGAGTCTCTTTTTTGACAGATTATTTTCATGAGGGGTCTTTTTTGATAGATTTTTTCATGGGGTGGGTCTCTTTTTTGGGATCTCTCTTTTTATAGATTTTTTCATGGGAGGTCTCTTTTTTGAGAGATTTTTTCAGGGGGGAATCCCTTTTATGACAGATTTTTTCCTAGGGGTCTCTTTTGACAGATTTTTTCATTGGGGGGGTTCTCTTTTTATAAATTTTTTCATGGAGTGTCCCTCTTGATAGATTTTTTTCATGGAGGTATCTCTTTTGACAGATTTTTTCGTGGGCAGGGTCTTTTTTTTTGGATAGATTTTTTCATGGGGGGTCTCTTTTGACACATTTTTTCATAGGGGGGGTCTCTCTTTTCATAGATTTTTTTCTAGGGATCTCTTTTTCGATATTTTTTTCATGTGTGGGTCTCTCTTTTGACAGATTTTTTTCAGGAAGGGGTCTATTTTTTCACAGATTTTTTCATGGGAGGTCTCTGTTTTTATAGATTTTTTTATGGGGTGGGTCTCTCTGTCGGTATCCAGACCCCTGGCATTGAGTTGGGGTGGGTCCATTGCCCCCTCCCAGGGGATTTTGGGGGGAACAGAGGTGCTCTGTGCCCCTCTGGGATGTCCCTTCTCGCCGTCCCCAGTGTCCCACAGCCGCTACGACGCCTCCAAGTCGCGCACCTACATCGCCAACGGCACCGGCTTCGCCATCCGCTACGGCACCGGCAGCGTCAAGGGCGTCCTCAGCCAGGACATCGTCATGGTGAGCCCTGGGACCCGCTGAGACCCAAAATTCCTCATTCCTGGGACCCGCTGAACCCCAAATCCTCACCTGGGGCACACTGAACCCCAAATCCTCACTCCTGGGACAAACAGAAATCCCAAATCCACACCTGGGGCACACTGAAACCCCAAACCCACACACCTGGGACCCATTGAACCCCAAATCCACACCTGGGACACACTGAACCCCAAATCCTCACTCCTGAAATCCCCAAATTCCTCACTCCTGGGACAAACAGAAATCCCAAATCCTCACTCCTGGAATGCACAGAAACTCCAAATCCACACCTGGGACCCACTGAACCCCAAATCCTCACCTGGGACCCGCTGAACCCCAAATCCTCACCTGGGACCCACTGAACCCCAAATCCTCAACCCTGGAATGCACAGAAACTCCAAATCCACACCTGGGACCCACTGAACCCCAAATCCACACCTGGGACACACAGAAATCCTAAATCCTCACTCCTGGAACCCACAGAAATCCCAAATCCACACCTGGGACCCACTGAACCCCAAATCCTCACTCCTGGGACAAACAGAAATCCCAAATCCTCACTCCTGGAATGCACAGAAACTCCAAATCCACACCTGGGACCCACTGAACCCCAAATCCTCAACCCTGGGACCCACAGAAATCCCAAATCCTCATTCCTGGAACCCACAGAAACCCTAAGTCCTCAGTCCTGGAACCCACAAAAATCCCAAATTTCTTACTCCTGGGACCCACTGAACCCCAAATCCTCACTCCTGGGACACACAGAAATCCCAAATCCTCACTCCTGGAATGCACAGAAACTCCAAATTCCACACATCTGGAACCCACAGAATCCCCCAAACCCCACGCACCTCAAATCCCCAAATCCACACCCCTGGAACCCATAGAATCCCCAAATTCCTCACTCCTGGAACCTACAAAATCCCCCAAATCCACATACCTGAAATCCCCAAATTCCTCACTCCTGGAACCCACAAAATCCCCCAAACCCCATGCACCTCAAATCCCCAAACCCACACAACTGGAACCCACAGAATTCCCAAATTCCACACCCCCGAAACCCACAGAATCCCCAAATCCCCACTCCTAGACCTGCTGACTCATCCATCAGACGTGCGAGCGGGATTTTTTCGGGGTGTTCACCCCCCAAAACGCCCCCGCGCCCTCCCGCAGGTGTCGGACATCCCGATCATCCAGGTGTTCGCCGAGGCCACGGCCCTGCCCGCCTTCCCCTTCATCTTCGCGCGCTTCGACGGCGTGCTGGGCATGGGCTACCCCGGGCAGGCCATCGACGGCATCACCCCCGTCTTCGACCGCATCCTGGCACAGCAGATCCTGCAGGAGGAGGCGTTCTCCGTCTACTACAGCCGGTGCGTGCCGCGGGGACATTGGGGGGACAGAGTGGGGACATCGGGGGGACAGAGCGGGGACACCGCGGGGACACTGTGGGGACATCGTGGGGACATCAGGGGGACACCGCAGGGACACCGCGGGGATATCGGGGGGACACCACGGGGATATTGGGGGGACACCGCAGGGACATCGTGGGGACACAGCAGAGACATCACGGGGACACTGCAGGGACAGTGGGGAGACATCGGGGGGACACCGTGGGGACATTGGGGGGACACTGCAGGGACACCAGGGGGACATTGGGGGGACACCACAGAGACATCGTGGGGACATTGGGGGGACATTGGGGGGATACTGGGGTGACATCACGGGGACACTGCAGGGACATTGGGGGGACATCGCGGGGACATCAGGAGGGCATCGAGGGGGACATTGGGGGGACACCACAGGGAGGGACATCGGGGGGACACTGCAGGGACACCGTGGGGACATCAGGGGGACACCGCAGGGACACTGGGGGGACACCGTGGGGACACAGCAAGGACATCACGGGGACACTGCGGAGACACCGCGGGGACATCGGGGGGGACACTGCAGGGACATTGGGGGGACATTGGGGGGACATTGGGGGGACACTGCGGGGACACCGCGGGGGTATCAGGGGTCACAATGGGGACATTGGGGGGACCCCATGAGGCCACCACAGGGACATCACAGGGACATTGCGTGGACACCACGGGGAAATCACAGGGACATCGTGGGGACATCGTGGGGACATCGGGGGACACTGCAGGGACATCGTGGGGACATCGTGGGGACATCGTGGGGACATCAGGGGGACATCGTGGGGACATCAGGGGGACATCGGGGGATGTCGTGGGGACATCGGGAGGACTTCGCAGGGACATCACGGGGACATCACGGGGACATTGGGGGGACATTGAGGGGACATCGTGGGGACATTGCAGGGACATCATGGGGACACAGCAGGGAAATCAGAGGGACACCGCGGGGACATTGGGGGACACCATGGGGACATCAGGGGGACACTGCAGGGACATCATGGGGACACTGCGGGGACAGTGGGGACATCAGGGGGACACCATGGGGACATCGGGGGGACACTACTGGGACACCACAGGGCTATTGGGGGGACACTGTGGGGACACTGTGGGAACATCAGGGGGACATCGTGGGGACACCACGGGGACATCGGGGGGACATGGGGGGTGGGGGGGTCACAGCCGCAGTGAGGATGGGGTTGGGGGTTGGGGTTGGGGGAGAGATGGGGATGGCGGAAATGGGGAGGGAGGGAAGGAATGGAGGATCCTGGAGGAGCTGGGCTGGGAGGGAAGGGAGATGGGGGATTCTGGAGGAGCTGGGGAGGGAAGGAGGAAAGGAATGGAGGATGCTGGAGGAGATGGGGGAAGGAGGGAGGGAGATGGGAGATCCTGGAGGAATGAAATGGGAGGGAGATGGAGGATCATGGAGGAGATGGAGCGGGAAGGAGGGAAGGAAATGCAGAGTGCTGGAGGAGCTGGGGAGGGAAGGAATGGAGGATGCTGGACAAGCTCAGGTGGGAAGGAGGGAAGGAGATGGGGAATGCTGAAGGAGCTGGGGTGGGAGGGAGATGGAAGATCTTGGAGGAGATAGAGTGGGAGGGAGGGAAGGAATGGAGATACTGGAGGGGCTGGAGTGGGAGAGGAAGGGAGATGGAGGATCCTGGAGGAGCTCGGGTGGGAAGGAGATGGAAGATCCTGACGGAGATGGAGTGGGAGGGAATGGGGGATGCTGGAGGAGATGGAGTGGGAGGGAGAGAAGGAATGGAGGATCCCGGAGGAGCTGGGGAAGGATGAGGCAGCACGAGAGGGGTGGGCGCTGAGCTGCCGGGCAGGGAGTGGCTGCTCCCGGCTCGTTTGTCACTGTCACTGTCACTGCAGCCACCAGCTCGGTGACAGGGGCTGCAGCAATCCCAGCCTGGAGGGGATTCTGGTGTTTCCACAGGGAAAATTTAAAAAAAATTCAAATCTCTCAAAAAAATCTCTTTAAAAACCTCTGCACCAGCAGCCAAATCTTCCATTCCTTGCCCCAAACTTTGGGATCTCATCCCCAAAACCCCTGGAGAAGTTGGAGGAGGAGCAGGAATTCTGCTCCCCACCCCAGCACTCCCCACCAGCCCCATAAACAACAACCCAGAGCTGTGCAGAGACCTCAAACACTCCCTAAATCCCACTTGGATCCACTGGATTTAGGGACAGCGCGGTGCCACCGAGTCCCCCGGGCCTCTGGGTGTCCCCTGTGTCCCCAGGGCTCCCTGGGGACACCGCTGGCCCCGGAGCCTCACGGAGCATCCCTCTCTCTGCAGCGCCTCCAAGTAAGAAGACCCAAAGGACGAGCGCCCTCGAGGCCACCACTGCCACCCCCGTGTGTCCCCCGGGGTCCCCGTGTCCCTCTGCCAGCCCCAGGGTGTCCTGGGGGGACACAGGGGACACCACACCCACCTGGAGCATTTTGGGGAAAGGGGAATTGCTCCTGCTGGGCTGGGAATTTTGGGGAAAGAGGAATCGCTCCCAACCCAGATGGGGTTTTTGGGGAAAAGGGAATTGCTGCCTGCCTGGATGGGATTTTTGGGGAAAGGGGAATCACTCCTGCCTGTGTGGGAATTTCGAGGGAAGGGGAATCGCTCCCAGCATGGATGGGATTTTTGGGGAAAGAGGAATTGCTCCTGCTGGGCTGGGATTGTTGGGGAAAGGGGAATCGCTCCCAACCCAGATGGGATTTTTGGGGAAAGGGGAATTGCTCCCTGCTGGGCTGGGATATTTGGGGAAAGTGGAATTGTTCTCTTCCAGGCAGGTATTTTTGGGGAAAGGGGAATCACTCCCTCTGGGCTGGGATTTTTGGGGAAAGTGGAATTGTTCTCTTCCAGGCAGGTATTTTTGGGGAAAGGGGAATCACTCCCAACCCAGATGGGATTTTTGGGGAAACGGGAATCGCTCCCTCCAGGCTGGGATTTTGGGGGAAAGGGGAATTGCTCCCTGCTCGGATGGGATTTTGGGGAAAAGGGAATTGCTCCCAACCCAGATGGGATTTTTGGGAATGGTGAATCGCTCCCGCTCTGTTCCCAGGAATGCTTCCCTGAAACCCGGCGGGGAAATCATCCTGGGCGGCAGCGACCCCGCCTATTACAGCGGGGACTTCCACTACCTGAACGTGAGCAGGAGCGGCTTCTGGCAGATCAGCATGAAGGGGTGAGGAGGGGAGAGCCCTGCGGGGCCGGGGAGTCACCGATCGCGGGATTGTTTGGGTGGGAAAAACCTTCGGGATCAGGGAGAGCCCCTGGATCACCCGGGGATGTATGGAATCACAAATCGTGGGATTATTTAGATGGGAAAAACCTTTGGGATCAGGGAGAGCCCCTGCGGGTGCATGGAATCACAAACCATGGGAATTGTTTGGGTGGGAAAAACCTTCGGGATCAAGGAGAGCCCCTGGATCACCCGGGGATGCATGGAATCACAAATCATGGGATAATTTAGATGGGAAAAATTTTTGGGATTAGGGAGAGCCCCTGGGGGTGCATGGAATCACAAGTCATGGGATTATTTGGGTGGGAAAAACCCTCGGGATCAAGGAGAGCCCCTGGATCACCCGGGAATGCATGGAATCACAAATTGCAGGATTATTTGGGTGGGAAAAACCTTTGGGATCATGGAATCCAATATTAGCCCAGCACGGGCAGGTCCAGGGCTGCATCCCCCACGCCCCCAGGCTCTGGGAGGGTGGGATTGCTGGGATTTCGGGGATGATTTCGGGGATGATTTCAGGGATGGTTTCAGGGATGATTTCAGGGATTTCAGGGATGATTTCGGGGATGATTTCGGGGATGATTTCAGGGATGATTTCAGGGGTGATTTCAGGGATGATTTCCCCCCTCTGGAGAGGAGCGGGGTGGGCTCAGCGAGGATCCGGGAGCAGCTGGGAATGCAGAGGGGGCGGCACCGTGGGCTCCGCTCGGGAGCTGCAGTCGGAAGAGTTTAACCCCGCCGGCCCCGCGGGAGGAGCTGAAACAATCCCGCTTTGTTTAACCCAAAAAACCCCCAAAATTTTATTTTGCACATGTGCAACCTGAGCATGGTGGAGCTCAGATCCCACGCTGGGAAAGATGGGAGCAGCACGTGCCTGGCTGGGGACGGATGTGACATTCCCAGTGTCACCAGGGGACACTTGGGATGGATGTGACATTCCCGGTGTCACCAGGGGACATTTGGGATGAGTGTGACATTCCTGGTGTCACCAGGGGACACTCGGGGTGGATGTGACATTCCCGGTGTCACCAGGGGACACTCGGGATGGACATGTCACTGCCAGGAGCACCCTTGGTGTCACCAAGGGACATTTGGGATGGACATGTCACTCTTGGAAGCACCCTTGGTGTCACCAGAGGACACTCAGGATGAGTGTGACACTTTGGGAGCACCTTTGGTGTCACCACGGGACCCTTGGGGTGGATGTGACATTCCAGGTGTCACCAGGGGACACTTGGAATGGACATGTCACTGCCAGGAGTACCCTTGGTGTCACCAAGGGATGGACGCGACATTCCCGGTGTCACCAGGGGACACTCAGGATGGATGTGACATTTCTGGGAGCACCCTTGGTGTCACCAGGGGACACTCGGGGTGGACGTGACCTTCCCGGTGTCACCTGGGGACACTCAGGGCCACCCCTCCCTCCGCAGGGTGTCCGTGGGGGCCGAGCTGCTGTTCTGCAGGGACGGCTGCTCGGTGGCCGTGGACACCGGCGCCTCCTACATCACCGGCCCCGCCGGCCCCGTGTCCGTGCTCATGAGAGCCATCGGCGCCACCGAGGTGGCCGAAGGGGAGGTGAGTGACCGCCAGCCCCGCGTCCCCGTGTCCCCGCGTCCCCGTGTCCCCGTGTCCCCATGTCCCCGTGTCCCCGCTGCCCACCCGGCCGTGTCCCAGCGCTGTCCCCTCCCCTGCAGTTCGTGGTGGACTGCGAGCAGGTGCCTCAGCTGCCCAACATCTCCTTCCACCTGGGCGGGAAGGTCTACAGCCTCAGCGGCCCCGACTACGTCCTGCGGGTGAGTGTCCTGGATGGCCCCAAATCCGCTGAAATCTGCCCCAAAATGACGCTCCTTGTGTGCCCCAAACCCTTTTGGGTTGGGATGGGTGTGACATTCCTGGTGTCACCAGGGGACACTCCAGATGGATGTGACATTTCTGGGAGCACCCTTGGTGTCACCAGGGGACACTCGGGATGGATGTGAATGTCCCAGGAGCACCCTTGGTGTCACCAGGGGACACTCACAATGGATGTGACATTCCCAGTGTCACCAGGGGAAACTTGGCATGGATGTGACATTCCTGATGACACCAGGGGACACTCCAGATGGATGTGTCACTCTTGGGAGCACCCTTGGTGTCACCAGGGAACACTTGGGATGGATGCATCACTCTTGGGAACACCCTTGGTGTCACCACAGGACCCTCAGGATGGATGTGACATTCCCAGGGTCACCAGGGGACACCCAGGGTGGATGTGACATTCCTGGTGTCACCAGGGGACGCTTGGGATGCATGTGTCACTCTTAGGATCACCCTTGGTGTCACCAGCGGACACTCAGTATGGGTGTGACATTCCCAGGGTCACCAGGGGACACCCAGGGTGGATGTGACATTCCTGGTGTCACCAGGGGATGCTTGGGATGCATGTGTCACTCTTGGGAACACCCTTGGTGTCACCAGGGTATACTCAGTATGGATGTGACATTCCCAGTGTCACCAGGGGACACTCGGGGTGGATGTGTCACTCTTGGGAGCACCCTTGGTGTCACCATGGGACATTTAGGATGGATGTGACATTCCTGGTGTCACCAGGGGACACTCGGGGTGGGTGTGACATTCCTGGTGTCACCCCAGGGACATGCCCCAGCCAAGCAGAGCGTGTGGAGCTGGAGCCTCCTCCTGCCCCCTCCACTGTCATTGTAGGACACGAAATAAGGATCAAAAATCCAATACTCTCAGAAGGCAAAGAAATAGAATTTATTTACAATTCTTTATTTACAATTCTTTATTTACAATTCTTCATTTACAATTCCTCATTTACAATTCTTCTCACTATTTTATGAAGTGCAAAATGAACACGATTGGTGCATAGGAATGACACCTCTCAAATCCTATTGGTTAAACCACAGAAACAGAAAACAGTTATGAGAAAAGAACGTTATTTACCTCGATTGTCATGAGGAAAGGACCTTGTTGGGAAAATTTCCCTTGGGAAAGAGCTAAAAAATTTCTCTCAGGCTCAGAAATATCAGTCCTGCACTCCATCACCCCGCGGGTCTCCTTCTCACAGCAATCCCAGTACGGTGAGGACGTGTGCGTGGTGGCTTTCTCCGGGCTGGACATCCCCCCTCCGGCCGGGCCCCTCTGGATCCTGGGCGCCACCTTCATCGGTCACTACTACACCAAATTCGACCGGCGCCACAACCGCATCGGCTTCGCCACCGCCCGCTGAGCGCCCGGGGGAGCCGGGGAGGGCCTGGGGTGGGTGTGGAGAACCAGCCCGGAGGCTGGAGGAGCCTGTCCTGGATTAAAACATCAGCTGTGCCCACAGTCTGTGTTCCATCCCCATCCCCAGGAGCTGCTGGAACCAGCTGGGGCAGTGTTTCCCTTCTCTCCTGTCCATGGCCCAGCAATGCCGTGCCCATGGCTCATGGGGAACTCCCTGCGGGAGCTGTCTCTGGTTCATGGGCCAGCAAGGAGCCACTGCAGGGCTCAGAGAATGAGATCAGCCCAGGGGGAGATGCTCCGCCCAGGGGGAGGAGCCAAGCATTCCCACCTGGACAGAATCTGGGATTTGGGACAGCACAGGGAGCCCTGACCCACTGGACTCCCAGAGGACAAGAGCTGCCAGAGCTTTCTACAGGATCACTGCTTGGACAAGAGCATTTCATGTGCACTGCTGCCACCACCCTGACTGACAGGGGGTCAGGTTGTGTTCTGGCTCTGGCAGTGGTTTTTGTACTATTACATTTATTTTATTTTACTTTATTATTTTACTTCTTTCTTTTCCTGTTATTAAATTGTAACTCTGACTCGGAGTCTCTCACTGGTTTTGCATTCAAACCAGCGCAGAGCCCCGGGGAGCAGCGAGGATGGAAGGGCAGATCCCTCACAGCTCTGCCGCCTCCTCTCTGTCACCGCGGCGGCTCCGAGGCGCTCCCGTTCCCAAACCCCGGCGCTGCTTCCGGAGCTGAGCCTGGAGCCGGGCTGGGAATTCCTGAGGCCCCGGGGACCCCTCTGGGCGCTTTTAGGATGATTGCAATGATGGGGATTCGCTGCTGGTGTGGCTGAGGGATGGTCCGTGACTGTGGGTGTTGTTCCTAAATGAATAATTAGTGTTTAATGATAGTTTTAGGCGGTGTTAGCCGTGCCCCTCTTGATGATTTTGATATTAAACAATTTAAAGCAACAGAAGGAGGAGTGGAGGGTTGGTCTTGCAGATCCCCCTTTGTTTTAGGGGACTGGGACACAAATGTCCCTGTGCCAGGAGCCACCACCTCCTTTGTGTCCTTCCACCCCATAAGGGTGCAACACCCGCCCAGCTCCTGCCATCATCCCTCCCAGTCCCGATCCTCACCCCTGCCCTGCTCCCATCCCTCCTTCCATCCCTCCCAGCCCCGATTCTCATCCCGGCCCTGTCCCCAGGGCAGCCCCACAGCACAGAGGACGTGGTCAGGGTGGATGTTTGTCCCTCCTGGGAGTTTCTCTGCAGCCGTGGAGTGTTCAAACCTCTTCGTGCTGGGGAATGCACAACCCTGGGGGCTCCGGGGACGGGAAAATTCAGGCTCCTGGGGCTGCGATGTGAGGTTTTTTTGTCACCTTCATCACCGCGGTGGTGGCAGTGGCTCTTCACGACTGGCGGGTGGAGGGAAGGGAGGGAAGTGAGGGATATCTGCCCTCATCCAGCATTTCCTGAGCCGCTCACCAGCACAGGAAACCCCGCGAGCTGCGAGGCAGCGGCAGGGAGCGATGGGAGTGTCGGAAAAGGGGAATCTGCTGAGGCAAGGGCTGAAGCTGCATCCATCCATCCATCCATCCATCCATCCATCATCCATCCATCCATCATCCATCCATCATCCATCATCCATCCATCATCCATCCATCATCCATCCATCATCCATCCATCCATCCATCCATCATCCATCATCCATCCATCCATCATCCATCCATCATCCATCATCCATCATCCATCCATCCATCCATCCATCATCCATCCATCCATCATCCATCCATCATCCATCATCCATCATCCATCCATCATCCATCCATCATCCATCCATCATCCATCCATCATCCATCCATCATCCATCCATCCATCCATCCATCATCCATCATCCATCCATCCATCATCCATCCATCCATCATCCATCATCCATCCATCCATCATCCATCCATCCTCCATTCATCCATCCTCCATCCATCCATCCATCCATCATCCATCCATCATCCATCCATCATCCATCATCCATCCATCATCCATCCATCATCCATCCATCCATCATCCATCCATCCATCATCCATCATCCATCATCCATCATCCATCATCCATCCATCCATCATCCATCCATCCATCATCCATCCATCATCCATCATCCATCCATCCATGGATCCATCCATCATCCATCCATCCATCCATCATCCATCATCCATCATCCATCATCCATCCATCCATCCATCATCCATCCATCATCCATCATCCATCCATCATCCATCCATCCATAACCAGGGGTGCACGGACCCGCCTGGCCAGAGCCTCCCCTTCCCCTTGGAGGGAAATCCCACTCGGGAATTCCCAAACCTCCTCCTCTGTCCCGCTCTCCACAGCCGAGCCTGCGGCCTGCAGAAGACTCGAGTGGATGTCAAAGGTGACTTCAGCCCGCAGCCCGGCCTAACCCGGGATGTTTTTCCGCCCAGCCGGTTCCGTTCCGCTCCCGTGCCCTCATTTCGAGCCGCGGGAGTTAAAACCCGCCCGAGCGCTGCCGGGCCCCTTAAGCCGGGTTATTAACACCTCTAATCGCCTGCTCCGGGGGAAATTTCCCGCTGGAAGCTGCTGCCCTGCCCGCGGGGCTCCGCTAGCCCGGATTAGATCCTTCCGGCCGAGCAATTAGGCCAGGCTCAGCCCGGCAGCGCGCGGCAGCAATTAAGCCAGTCCTATTAACACCCACAGGGCCGGCGCTATTTTTAGAATCACGGGAAGCTGCCTGGCGGGGTTTTTGTCCCCTCGCTGCCTTTCCTTAAACGATTTTCCCCCCAGGTCTCCGCGGTCCATTGGGCTGAGTTCAGGCGCGGCCAGCTGGGAGCTTTGGAGGGGGCGGCCCGTGTGGCGCTGTTATTTCCTCTGATAATGAAGCCGCGCTTGGTTATCCGGGCGCTGCGGGGGCTGTGCCAGCGGGAAAATCCCGCTCTGCCTTCACCCCCACCCCAAAAACACCCCTCTTCCCAACCCGGCTGTGAATCCTCATGGAAGTCAGTGGGGCCATGGGAAAGGGGATCCATCCCGCCCTGGAGCACCGGGGAATGGAGCTCATGGCGTGCGTGGCATCTTCACCCTTTTTAACCCCAAAGGGAGAGAGCGGGGGCCGGGCGGAGCCCCCCGGGATGGCGGGGGGGCTCAGGGGACGGACGGACGGACGGATGGATGGATCGATGGACCGATGGACCGACGGACCGATGGACCGATGGACCGATGGGTGTTGGGGTGCAGGGCACCGGCTGCGGGTGTGGCAGGGGCGGTCCCGGTCCCGGTGCGGATCCTCTGGGATGGCTCTGGGGGTTCCGGGAATGGACGGGGAAGGAATCCGGGCAGGTGTGGAGAGGGGATCTCGGCTCGGGGGTGCCTGAGGGGCTCCGGGAATGGGTGGGGGAGGCACCAACAGCGGGTGCGGCAGAGCGGGGTCCCGGTGCCGGTCCTGGTCCTGGTGCCGGCCGGGCGCGTCTCCGCTGCCCGGTGCGGGTCGGGCGTGGATGGGATGCCCCATCCCGGTGCGGATCCACTGCCCGGGCTGCGGTCCCGGTGCGGGTGGGATGCCGGTCCGCTGGTGCCGGTGCGGGCGGGGCGCGGATCCGGGTCTCAGTGTGCGCGGGGTGCTGGTCCCGCCCTGCCCGCCGTGCCGGTCCCGGTGGGCTGCCGGTCCCGGGTCCGGGATGCTGGTCCCGGTAGGATGCGGACCAGCTGCTCGCGGTGCCGGTGCCGGTAGGATGCGGGTCCCGGTAGGATGCGGGTCACATCCCCCGGCGCCGGTCCCGGTGGGATGCGGGTCCCTGCTCTCCGTTCCGGTGAGGGTAGAATGCGGATCTGTTTCCCGGGATACCGGTCCCGGTAGGATGCGGGTCACGTCCCCGGTGCCGGTCCCGGTAGGATGCGGTCCCTGCCCGCGTTGCCGGTCCCGGTAGGATGCCGGTCCCGGTAGGATGCCGGTCCCGGTGGGATGCGGGTCCCTGCCCCCGGTGCCGGTAGGATGCCGGTGCCGGTAGGATGCGGTCCTTGCCCGCGGTGCCGGTCCCGGTGGGATGCGGTCCCTGCCCCCGGTGCCGGTAAGATGTGGGTCCCCGGTCCGGTGTGTGGGTCCCGGTAGGATGCGGGTCCCTGCCCCCGGTGCCGGTCCCGGTGGGATGCGGTCCCTGCCCCCGGTGCCGGTGCGGGCGCTGCCGCGGCTGCCGGGGAGGCGGGCGGGAGGCGGGCCGGTGACTCATGGCTTCCCAACGGCGGCGGCTCCTCCCCGCGGCCGCCGGCCCCGCGCAGCCCCCGGCACATGGGCCGCGGCTCCGGCAGCGCGGAGCTGGCCATGGCCGCGGCGCCCGCCCGCTGCCCCGACTGCCCGCGGCCGGAGCGGGGGGGCGGCGGCGGGACCCCCGCCGTGCCGCACCTCGGCATTGCGGTGGACGAGGCGGACGTGCTGCCCGGGGCGCTGCGGATCGTGCGGCAGCTCAGACCCGCCTGGGAGCCGGCCACGGTGAAGACCAAGGTACGGGGCGGCGGGGAGGGGGATCCTGAGGCGGCACCCCCCGAAGCGGCACCCGCGAGGGTCGCCCGGTGCGGCTGCGGAGCCCGGCTGGGGTGCGGTTATGGGGTTATGGGGTTATAGGGGATGTGTGAGGGGGCTGCGTGAGGGGGCTGCGCTGCTCACCCCGGCGGGGTGTGGGGTCAGCTCAAAGGGGGCTGCGAGGCTCAGCCTGGGCGGTTATAGGGTTTGCCCTAGGGAGGTTGTGGGGATCACTCTTGTGGTTATAGGGTCTGCCCCAGGGGAGTTGTGGGGTTCGCCCTGAGGTCTGTAGGGTCTGTCCTGGGGGGATTGTAGGGCTCAGCCTGGGGTCTGTAGGGTCTATCCCAGGGGAGTTGTGGGGCTCACTCTGGTGGTTATAGGGTCTGCCCCAGGGAAGTTGTAGGGTTCTGCCTGGGGTCTGCAGGGTCTGCCCCAGGGGAGTTGTAGGGCCCGCCCTGGGGGCTATAGGGTCTGTCCTAGGGGGATTGTAGGGCTCACTCTGGTGGCTAAGGAGGTTGTAGGGCTCAGCCTGTGGGGGCTATAGGGTCTGTCCCAGGCCTATTGTGGGGCTCACCCTGGGGTCTGTGGGGTCTGTAGGGTCTGCCCCAGGGGGGTTGTGGGGCTCACTCTGGTGGTTGTATGTGCTGTCCCAGGGAGTTGTAGGGCTCGCCCTGGGGTCTGTGGGGTCTGTCCCAGGGGGGTTGTGGGGTTCAGCCTGTGGGGGCTATAGAGTCTGCCCCAGGGGACTTTTAGGGCTCACCGTGGGGTCTGTAGGGTCTGTCCCAGGGAGCTGTAGGGCTCACCCTGGAGTCTCTAGGGTCTGCTCCAGGGGGGTTGTGGGGCTATAGGGTGCACCCTAGGGGGACTGTGGGGTTAAACCCAGAGGGCTAACGGGTCAGTTTGAGGTCGGTAGGGCTCACCCAAGGGGGGCTGTGGGGCTCACCCAAGGGGGGCTGTGGGGCTCACCCAAGGGGGGCTGTGGGGTTCACCATGGGGGGCTCCAGGCCCTGCCCCAGAGGATGTGACACCCTGTACCCCCCACCCCTGGGTGTCCCCTCCATGCCCAGAGCCTGACCAGGGTCCATCAGCTGTGCAAAGGTGTCACACCCCCACGGCACACCCCCCCCACCCCGCGAGGTTCAGGGACCCCTGGGGTGGCCTTTGGGTACAAAAGTGTCCCCGCGGTGCCTGCCGGGCTGCCCGCAGCAGTGGCCGCTCCTGGGAGCCGCTCGTGTTTGGGATTTTTGTCGGCTCCCACATTCCCCGGGGCTGCGTGGGCTGAGCCCCAGTGCAGGTGGGAGCTGGACACCAGCTCCAGGCTCCTGGCACGGGACAGGACTTTGGAGCTGCCAGGGCTTTGCTGGGAGAGCTGGGCTGGCGTGGGAATCCCTCTCCTCCCTCCGGCCAGCTCTGGGATGACACAGGTGACACAAGTGACACAAGTGACACAAGTGACACAGGTGACACAAGTGACACAGGCCGGTGACGTTTGTACCCTCGGCAGTGCCCTGGCAGTGTCCTGGGCACCGGAGCGTGCAGGGGCTGCACGTGAGCCCTGCAGTGTCCCCTCCGAAGGCACACGCTTCCCGTCATTAAAAATGTATTAATAGCCAAGTGTAATTAAATACAAGGAGCTGCAGGAAAAGCCGCCTGAAAGGGCAGATGGCAGCGGGCAGGAAGCCGCGCGTTGGAGTTTGCCGGGGCAGGAAATGTCTCGCTCTGCTCGCAGAGCTCGGTGCCTGTGGAGGGACCCCCTGGTTCTCTGGGATCCAGGCTCCACAGGGTCAGCGTTCAACAGCAGCTCGGGCGTGCTTGAGTGTGGTTTTAATTTAAAAAAAAAATTTAAAAAACTGCTTAGGAGTTGAGGGAAAAAGCTCCCATTGCATCTCCCTTGGCTGCTTTTCCTCCTCCTGTGTTTCCCCCCACGGGAGCTGCTCAGGGTGGGATGGAGCAGGCCGGGGCCCTCAGCTGGTTCCCATTATTGATCCCATTCCCTTCCTCGGGGCCCTGGAGCTCTGCCCCGTCCCCAGCACCTCGCTGGGGCTGTACCAGGCTGTGCTGGCGGCACGGGAAAAACCTCCCGGAGCTCAGGAACGCGGCAAGGAGGGTGAGGGTGCTGGGGCTGCCCTGCGCTCCAGGCTGTGCCCGCTGCCCAGGGCTCCTCATCCCCGAGGAATGTCCCTGCGGCCGGGCCAGCCACGCTCCCAGGGAAGCACAAAGTCCTCCATCCATCATCCATCATCCACCCATCCATTCATGGATCCCTCCATCCATCCATCCATCCATCCATCCATCCATCCATCCATTCATGGATCCCTCCATCCGTTCATGGATCCACCCATCATCCATCCCTCCATCCCTCAGCCAGAGATCAGAGCAGCAGCGGAGCCAAAGCCCCGCGAGGACTCTGGCAGGGTTTGATGTTTTGAGCCCAGATTTGGCCCCAGGTTGCCCTGCTGGTGCCTAGCCCCAGCCCGGGGGTGTTTTGGGAATGCTGAGAGATTCTCCCGGCAGGTGCAGCACCAGCAGTTGGATTTTGCTCTTTCGCCCCCAGCGCTTTGGCACAGGTCTTGTGTTGCATTTAATCCCGGCAAAGTTCACGGAGTGACTCCTTCCCTGCTCCTCTGTCCCTGCTGCCACCCGGCTGCAGGAGGGAAGGATTTGGGGTGGCTGCAGCCTGGATCCACGGGGAGCAGCACTGGGCATCTCCCAGGCAGCCCAGCCAACCCTCGGTCCCTGCAGGTCACACAGAACCACGGGGAGCAGCACCAGGAATCCCCCAGGCAGCCCAGCCGATCCTCGGGAGCCACCAGCCCCAAACCCTCAGATCCCTGCAGGTCACACAGAACCACGGGGAGCAGCACCAGGAATCCCCCAGGCAGCCCAGCCGATCCTCGGGAGCCACCAGCCCCAAACCCTCAGATCCCTGCAGGTCACACAGAACCACGGGGAGCAGCACCAGGAATCCCCCAGGCAGCCCAGCCGATCCTCGGGAGCCACCAGCCCCAAACCCTCGGGTCCCTGCAGGTCACCCAGAACCATGGGGAGCAGCAGCAGGCATCCCAGCCAATCCTCGGGAGCCGCCAGCCCCAAACCCTCGGGTCCCTGCAGGTCACCCAGAACCACGGGGATCCCCCAGGCAGCCCAGCCAATCCTCAGGAGCCGCCAGCCCCAAACCCTCGGGTCCCCGCAGGTCACCCAGAACCACGTGTGCGTCTCCAGAGCTGGTGGCCTGGAATTCGGGGGGGATAAGGCTCAGTAATCCCGTTAAACCTGCTGGAAAGGGCTGCCCGGGCTGTGGGGCAGCAAAACAGAGCAGCACACGAGGATTTCACTCCATGGGGAGCTGCTCACCTGCAGCTGACCCAGGTGTGGCCGATGGTGACACCCACATGTGTCACCTGATGTGACTGACACCTCTGCTGCCTGAATTTCCAGCCTGGCAGGACAGGAGGAGGAAAGAGCTGAGCCCTGCGGTGAAACCAGATTATCAGCTCGGGGCAAAGTAACTTGAGGAGGTTCAGCAGCCCCCGAGGATGGGGCAGCTGCCTCGCCCTGCTGGCCCCCAATCCAGCTGTGGGGTGGGGGTGTCCAGATGTGGTGGGTGAGACCTTGGAGGATCCCATTCCATGCCTGGAGTCTCCCTCGGGAGGCTGCTGGGGAGCCCTATATATAGGAACGCTATAGGGAGCGTGGGTTGCTGAGTGGGATGTCTAAAATTATCCGTCCCAGCCCTGAGCTCCGCGGCTGCCGCAGCAGGAGCCCTGTCCCTCCTCCTGCTCCGGCTCCCCGAGCCCACAGGGATGTGGGAATCGTTCCCAGGGGAATGCAGAACCCCACAGCTGGCATGGAGACAATGGGACAGGGGTTTGCTGTGGGGTGACAGAGCCCCAAACCCCCTCAGTGCCCCAGAGGTGCCCAAAATCCCAATGGGATGAGGGAATTCTTCCCACGGGGAATGCAGCACCCTGGAGTGCCCAGCGGGGAGCTGAACATGCCACAGTGTGGGGGGAAATGGGGCAGGGATTTCCTATGGGGTGACAAAGTCCTAAATCCCCTTGGTGCCCTGGAGGTGCCCAAAATCCCAGTGGGATCAAGGAATCATTCCCATGGGGAGCTGCAGCACTCCAGAGCTGGGATGGGGGACAATGGGACAGGGGTTTGCTGTGGGGTGACAGAGCCCCGAACCCCCTCAATGCCCTGGAAGTGCCCGAAATCCCAGCAGGATCAAGGAATCACTCCCAGAGGGAGTCACAGCACCCTGGAGCTGGCACAGGGACAATGGGATCGGGGTTTCCTGTGGGGTGACAGTTTCAAACCCCCTCGGTGCTCTGGAGGTGCCCGAAATCCCAGTGAGATCAAGGAATTCTTCCCAGGGAGAGCTGCAACACTCCAGAGCTGGCATGGGACAATGGGACAGGGGTTTCTTGTGGGGTGACAGAGTCCCGAACCCCCTCAATGCCCTTAAAGTGCCCAAAATCCCAGCAGGATGAAGGAATCACTCCCAGAGACAGCCACAGCACCCCGGAGCTGGCACAGGGACAATGGGATCGGGGTTTCCTATGGGGTGACAGAGTTTCAAACCCCCTCGGTGCCCTGGAAGTGCCCGAAATCCCGGCGGGCTGGGGCGCGGAGCCCTGCGCGGGCGGCAGCAGCAGCCCCGGCATGTGCGCGGGCAGGCGGCCAAGGCGGAGCGCCGGCAGAACAAAACTCCCTTTCCATCTGCGAGGAGCCGTCAGAGCGGTGACACGGGTGACACGAGATGTCCCCAGCAGCGACGTCCCCGCCTATCAGCGCCCCGGCCCGCGGGGAGGGTCGGAGGAGGGGATGGGGGGTGGTGTTTGCTCCGGCCTTGTTTTCAGCCTCGTCGGGTGGTTTATTTATTTATTATTACTTTTTTTTTTTTTTTTTTTAAATTTTTTGCCAATTCACTCTGATTTTTTTTTTTTTTTCTGGGAGCGATTCCCGGGGCTGCTCCCGTGCCAAACCTGCTGGTGGCACATCTGGCCTGAGATGTCCCTGAGCTGTTCCAGGTTAAAAATTGTCCCCTGTGCCAGCTCTGGGGTGCTGTATCTCCCCATGGGAATGATTCCTTGATCCTGCTGGGATTTTGGGCACTTCCAGGGCACTGAGGGGGTTTGAAACTCTGTCACACCATGGAAAACCCCTGTCCCCTTGTCCCCATCCCAGCTCTGGGGTGCTGTATCTCCCCATGGGAATGTTTCCTTCATTCCATCAGGATTTTGGGCACTTCCAGGGCACCGAAGGGGTTTGAGACTCTGTCACCCGATAGGAAACCCCTGTCCCATTGTCTCCATGCCAGCTGTGGGGTGCTGTGGCTCCCCCTTGGAAGGATTCCTTGATCCTGCCAGGATTTCGGGCACTTCCAGGGCACCAAGGGGGTTTGGGGCTCTGTCACCCCACAGGAAATCCCTGTCCCATTGTCCCTGTGCCAGCTCTGGAGTGCTGCGGCATGGGAATTTAATTTAATTAAATTAATTAATTAATTAAATCCTGCTGGGATTTTGGGCACCTCCAAGGCTTTGATGGGGTTTAGGGTTCTGTCACCCCATAGGAAACCCCTGTCTCATTGTCCCCCATGTCAGCTGGGGGGTGCTGCAGCTCCTCGTGGGAAGGATTCCTTTATCCCACCGGGATTTCGGGCACTTCCAGGGCACCGAGGGGATTTGGGGATTGTCACCCCACAGGAAATCCCTGTTTGCAGCTTTTCCACCCAAACCAGCACCTCTGCAGAGCCCGGAGCCTCGAGTCCCTGCAAACCGGTGTCACCTCCCCCAGGAGTTTTCCTGGCTGTGCTGCCTCGCTCTTTTCCCCATTTTTGCCATCTCCACAAGTATTTTCCCCCAGAGGGAAGAGGGCAGGAGGGTCCCCCATTCACAGCTGGTGTCACCTGTGTCCTGTTTGCCCCCCCAGCTCTTCACTGATGGCATCACCATCAAACTGAGGTGTCCCTCTTTCCTGGCTGTACTTTCTCAATCTTTTCCCCATTTTTGGCATCACCACGAGGTTTTTACTCCAATGTGAAGAGGGCAGGGGTGTCCCCCATTCCCAGTTGTCACAGCAGGTGTCACCTGTGTCCTGTTTGTCCCCACCCAGCTCTTCACGGATGGTGTCCCCACCCAGCTGTGGTGATGGAGCTTTCCTGGCCATGCTGCCTCACTCTTTTCCCCATTTTTGGCATCACCAAAAGGTTTTTACCCCGATGTGAAGAGGGCAGGGGTTCCCCCATTCCCAGTTGGAACAGCAGCATTCTTCAGGTGTCACCTGTGTCCTGTTTGTCCCCACCCAGCTCTTCACTGACGGCATCACCAACAAGTAATGGAGCTTTCCTGGCTGTGCTGCCTCAATTTTTGCTGTCACCACAAGGTTTTTCCCCCCAGTAGAAGTTGGCAGGGGGTTCCTCCATTCCCAGTTGGCACAGCAGTGTTCTCCAGGTGTCACCTGTGTCCTGTTTGTCCCCCCCAGCTCTTCACTGACGGCATCACCAACAAGTGATGGAGCTGTGGTGATGGAGCTTTCCTGCCTGTGCTGCCTCAATTTTTGCCGTCTCCACGAGGTTTTTACCCTGATGTGAAGAGGGCAGGGACGTCCCCCATTCCCAGTTGGAACAGCAGCGTTCTCCAGGTGTCACCTGTGTCGTGTTTGTCCCCACCCAGCTCTTCACTGACAGCATCACCAACAAGCTGAGGTGTCCCTATTTCCTGGCTGTACTTTCTCAATCTTTTCCCCATTTTTGCCCTCACCACGAGATTTTTCCCCATTTTTGCCGTCTCCATGAGATTTTTCACCCTGATGTGAAGAGGGCAGGGTTGTCCCCCATTCCCAGTTGGAACAGCAGGTGTCACTTCCATCATGTTTGTCCCCACCCAGCTCTTCACCAACGGCATCACCAACAAGTGATGGAGCTGTGGTGATGGAGCTTTCCTGGCTGTGCTGCCTCAATTTTTGCCGTCTCCACGAGGTTTTTACCCTGATGTGAAGAGGGCAGGGGCGTCCCCCATTCCCAGTTGGAACAGCAACGTTCTCCAGGTGTCACCTGTGTGGTGTTTGTCCCCCCCCAGCTCTTCACTGACGGCATCACCAACAAGCTGAGGTGTTCCTATTTCCTGGTTGTACTTTCTCAATCTTTTCCCCATTTTTGGCATCTCCAAAAGGTTTTTACCCCGATGTGAAGAGGGCAGGGGTGTCCCTCATTCCCAGTTGTCACAGCAGCTGTCACCTGTGTCCTGTTTGTCCCCACCCAGCTGTGGTGATGGAGCTTTCCTGGCTGTGCTGCCTCACTCTTCTCCCCATTTTTGGTATCACCATGAGGATTTTAGCACTGGTAGGAAGAGGGCAGGGGGTTTCCCCATTCCCAGTTGGAACAGAAGCGTTCTCCAGGTGTCACCTGTGTCCTGTTTGTCCCCCCCAGCTCTTCACCAACGGCATCACCAACAAGCTGAGGTGTGCCTATTTCCTGGCTGTACTTTCTCAATCTTTTCCCCATTTTTGCCATCACCACGAGGTTTTACCCCAATGTGAAGAGGGCAGGAGGGTCCCCCATTCACATCAGGTGTCACCTGTGTCCTGTTTGTCCCCCCCAGCTCTTCACTGACGGCATCACCAACAAGTGATGGAGTTGTGGTGATGGAGCTTTCCTGGCTGTGCTGCCTCAACTTTTGCCGTCTCCACGAGGTTTTTGCCCCGATGTGAAGAGGGCAGGGGTGTCCCTCATTCCCAGTTTTTACATCAGGTGTCACCTGTGTGGTGTTTGTCCCCCCAGCTCTTCACTGACGGCATCACCAACAAGTGATGGAGCTGTGATGATGGAGCTTTCCTGCCTGTGCCGCCTTACTCTTCTCCTCATTTTTGCCATCACCACGATGTTTTTCCCCCGGTGGAAGTTGGCAGGGGTTCTCCCATTCCCAGTTGGAACAGTGGCATCCTCCAGGTGTCACCTGTGTCCTGTTTGTCCCCCCAGCTCTTCACTGACGGCATCACCAAAAATCTGAGGTGTCCCTCTTTCCTGGCTATACTTTCTTAATCTTTTCCCCATTTTTGGCATCACCAAAAGGTTTTTACCCCGATGTGAAGAGGGCAGGGGTTCCCCCATTCCCAGTTGGAACAGCAGCATTCTTCAGGTGTCACCTCTGTCCTGTTTGTCCCCACCCAGCTCTTCACCGACGGCATCACCAACAAGTGATGGAGCTGTGGTGATGGAGCTTTCCTGGCTGTGCTGCCTCAACTTTTGCCGTCACCATGAGGTTTTTACCCCGATGTGAAGAGGGCAGGAGGGTGCCCCATTCCCAGCTGGCACAGCAGTGTTCTCCAGGTGTCACCTGTGTCCTGTTTGTCCCCCCCAGCTTTTCACTGACGACATCACCAACAAGCTGAGGTGTCCCTCTTTCCTGGCTGTACTTCCTTAATCTTTTCCCTATTTTTGGCATCTCCACGACGTTTTTCCCCACTGGGAAGAGGGCAGGAGGGTCCCCCATTCACATCAGGTGTCACCTGTGTGGTGTTTGTCCCCACCCAGCTCTTCATTGACGGCATCACCAACAAGTTGTGGTGATGGAGCTTTCCTGGCTGTGCTGCCTCACTCTTTTCTCCATTTTTGCCCTCACCACAAGGTTTTTTCCCCACTGGGAAGAGGGCAGGGGTGTCCCCCAGTCCCAGTTGTCACAGCAGGTGTCACCTGTGTCTTGTTTGTCCCCCCAGCTCTTCACTGACGGCATCACCAACAAGCTGGTGGCCTGCTACACGGACGAGGGCATGGCGGACGCGCTGCTGGTGCGCGTGTACGGCCGGAGAACGGAGCTGCTGGTGGACAGGGAGACGGAGCTGAGGAATTTCCAGGTGCTGCGAGCCCACGGCTGCGCCCCCGACCTCTACTGCGCCTTCCAGAACGGGCTGTGCTACCAATTCCTGCCGGGAACGGCGCTGGGGCCCGACCACGTGCGGGATCCGCGCATCTTCAGGTGGGTGGGACGACTCCTTTCCATTAAAAAATTCTCTTTTTGTTTTTTTTCAAATTTTCCCTTTTATTTTCCAATTTTTTTTTTCCAAAAAAAGTCCCTTTATTTTTTCCAATTTTTTTTCCCCCAAAAACTTTCCCTTTTTTTTTAAATTTTTTTTTCCAAAAAGATTTCCCTTTTTTTTCCCCAAATATTTTTTCCCCAAAATTTCCTTTTTTTTCCAAATCTTTTTCCCCCCAAAAAATTTCCCTTTTTTTTCCAATTTTTTTCCCAAAAAAATTTCCCTTTTCTTTTTCCAATTTTTTCCCCCCAAAATTTTCCCTTTCTTTTTTTCCCAATTTTTTTTCCCCCCAAAAAATTCCCTTTTTTTCCAAATTTTTTTCTAAAAAAAAAAAAATCCCTTTTGTTTCAATTGTTTTCCCAAAAAAATTTCCCTTTTTTTTCCAAATTTTTTTGCAAAAAAATTCCCTTTTTTTTCCCAAAACTTTTTTCCAAGTTTTTTTCCAAATAAATTCCCTTTTAAATTTTTTTTTCCCCAAAATTTTCTCTTTTTTTCCTCCAAACTTTTTTCCCCAAAAATTTCCCTTTTTTTCCCAAAATTATTTTTTCCAATTTTTTTTTTCCTTTTTTCCATTTTTTTTTTCCAAAAAATTTCCCTTTTTTTCTCAGGGAAAAGCAGCTTGAGGAAATCCTCGAATTTTTTTGGGATTTGCTCTGTGTTTCCAACTCTCCCCTGAAAATTGGTCATTGGTGTGCCCAGCCCTGGGATAAATTGGGCCAAACTGCAGCAAGATTTTCAGGGAATCCCCCTCAAGACACCCCAAAATTGTTTGGGGAATTTCAAGGGGTGAATTTTGGGGGATTTGGGATCACCTCTCCCCCTGTGCTGTGCCCCGCACCTCTGAAATGCTGCAGAGGCTGATGCCTGACATGGGGTTGGAGTTTGTGTTTTAAGCAGGATTTTCATGGAATCTCCCTTAAGACACCCTAAAACTCTTTTGGGAATTTTGAGGGCTGGATTTTGGGGATTTGGGATCACCTCTCCCCTCTGCTGTGTCCCGTACCTCTGAAATGCTCCAGAGGCTGATCCCTGATGGAATGGGGGGTGAGTCAGTGTTTTAGGCAGGATTTTCAGGGAATGCCCCTCAAGACACCCCAAAATTGTTTTGGGAATTTTGAGGGATGGATTTTGGGGGATTTGAAATCACCTTTCACCCTCTGCCCCACGCCTGTGAAATGCTGCATTCCCTGGCATGGAATGAAGGTGTGTGTGTTTTAAGCAGGATTTTCAGGGAATGCCCCTCAAGACACCCCAAAACTCTTTTGGGAATTTCGAGGGGTGGATTTTTGGGGGATTTGGGATCACCTCTTGCTGTGCTGTCCCCACTCCAGGCTGGTGGCCCGGGAGCTGGCCCGCGTCCACGCCATCCACGCCAACGGGAGCCTCCCCCGGGCCGTGCTGTGGCAGAAGCTGCGCAAATACCTGGGCCTGGTGAAGACGGAGCTCAGCCCAAAGGTACCCAACGCCAGGTAAAGGCCGAGGGACCGCCAGAGCCCGGCCCGGCCCCGGGCGCCCCCAGCCCGCCCGGGGGATCCCCAGAGCCCGGCCCGGCCCGGCCTCGGGAACCCCCAGAGCCCGGCCCGGCCCCGGGCGCCCCCAGCCCGCCCGGGGGATCCGCAGGGCCCGGCCCGGCCCCGGGAAGCCCCAGCTCAACCAGGGGATCCCACAGAGCCCGGCCCGGCCCCGGGCAACCCCGGCTCACCGAGGGGATCCCGCAGGGCCCGGCCCGGCCCCGGGCACCCCCGTCTCACCCAGGGGATCCCACAGAGCCCGGCCAGGCCTCGGGATCCCACAGGGCCCGGCCCGGCCTCAGGCACCCCCGGCCCACCCAGGGGATCCCCAGAGCCCAGCCCGGCCCCGGGAACCCCCAGCTCAACCAGGGGATCCCCAGAGCCCAGCCCAGCCTCGGGAACCCCCGGTTCACCCAGAGGATTTCCAGAGCCCGGCCCGGCCCCGGGCACCCCCGGCCCGCCCAGCGCCGGGGCCGGGCAGGACCGGGGGGCAGAGCCCGGGGTCCCGGGTGAAATCTCTGTGGGGATCTGGGGGTGAATTTGGGCCTGGATCTCTTCAGACCCCTCAGAGCAGCTCCAGCCCCTTCCTGGCACCAGTTTGGGGGAGATTTCAGCATGTTTTGAGCTCTGGGCAGAGCCCTGGGTCCCAGGTGAAGCCTCTGTGGGGATCTGGGGCTGGATCTGCTGCTGGATCTCCCTCAGACCCCTTTCTGCTGCCATCTTTGGGAGATTTCAGCATTTTTGGAGCTCTGGGCAGAACTCTGGGTCCCAGGTGAAGCCTCTGTGAGGATCTGAGGGTGAATTTGGGGCTGGATCCCCCTCAGACCCCTCAGAGCAGCTCCAGCCCCTTCCTGCTGCCAGTTTGGGGAGATTTCAGCTTTTTTTGAGCTCTGGGCAGAGCTCTGGGTCCCAAGTGAAATATCTGCGGGGATCTGGGGGTGAATTTGGGCCTGGATCCCTCTGAGACCCCTCAGAGCAGCTCCAGCCCCTTCCTGCTGCCAGTTTTGGGAGAGATTTCAGCATTTTTGGAGCTCTGGGATGTGTCTGTGCAGCATCCAGCTGGAGCCACAGCCTCCCCCTGCTGTCACAATCCTCCTCCTCCTCCTCCTCCTCCTCTTTCCGGGAATTTAAACCCAGAACAAGCCCGAGCTCAAACCCAGCTGAGCTGACGATGCATTTTAGAAATTAAAACACTCCGTTCCCCCTCCCAACCAGCCCATCCCGGTTTTTGGGGTGGCAGGTGAGGGTTGGGGTGCCCGGGAAGGTTTTGGGGCAGCCCCAAGAGGCGCAGGAGGTGAACGAACCCCGGGCTGGGCAATCATTAACCCGTGCCGGGCCGGGCAGACTTTACCCACCCCGAGCCTTTCAGGCAATCATTAACGAGCTCTCTTTTCTCGGAAGCCGCTCCTGAGCTTCCCGGGAGGCTGCGAGAGTCCAAAACATCCCCGCGGCCCCGGGGCTCTGCCGGGGGCGGCCCGGGGGGGTTTGGGGTTTTTTGGGGACAAGGGACACGCTGAGGTTGAGGTTTGATGTCTCCCCAAATTCAGCCTCGTTAGCCCCGCGTTGTGTCGTTCGTGGGGTCGTTTATAAGGCACGAGGGGGAGAAGAGGGGAAACGCCACCAGTGAGCCCCCAAGGGAAGAGCAATTCTGCTCCTGAGCTCCTGGGAAGAGCTGGAAGCCGGGGAACTTCTGCCCCTGAGCCCCAGGGAAGAGAAATTCTGCCCCTGAGCCCGCAGAGAAGAGATGGAAGCCAGGGAAATTCTGCCCTTGAGTGCCCGGGGAAATGCTGGGAGCCAGGGAAGTGCAATTCTGCCCCTGGGCTCCAGGGGAAGATCTGCCCCTGAGCCCCCAGGGAAGAGAAATTCTGCCCCTGAGCCCCCAGGAAAACGCTGGAAGTCGGGGGAAATTCTGCCCCTGAGCTCCAAGGAAGCCCTGGCAGCCAAGGAAACGCCACCCCTGAGCTCCCAGGGAGGAGCAATTCGAATCCCCTTGAGCTCCAGGGAAATGCTGGGAGCTGGGAGAAATCTGCCCCTGAGCCCTCAGGGAAATGCTGGAAGCCAGGGAAGTGCAATTGTGCCCCTGTGGCCCCAGGGAAGCACTGGCAGCCAGGGAAACGCCACTGCTGAGCTCCCAGGGAGGAGCAATTCTGTCCCTGAGCCCCAGGGGAGATGCTGGAAGTCAGGGGAAATTCTGCCTCTGAACTCCCAGGGAAGCTCTGGCAGCCAGGGAAATGCCACCCCTGAGCTCCCAGGGAAGAGCAATTCTGCCCCTGAGGCCCAGGGAAGCTCTGGAAGTCAGAGGAATTCTGCCCCTGAACCCCCAGGAAAAAGCTGGAAGCCGGGGAAATCTGTCCCTAAGCCCCCGGGGAAGTGCTGGAAGCCAGGGAAACTCCACCCCTGAGTGCCCAGGGAAGCACTGGAAGCCGGGGAAATTCTGCCCATGAGCCCCCAGGAAAGAACTGGAAACTGGGGAAATTCTACCCATGAGCTCCCAGGGAAATGCTGGAAGCCAGGGAAGTGCAATTCCACCCCTGGACCCTCCGGAAAGCTCTGGAAGCCGCAGAAACGCTGCCCCCAAGCCCTAGCGAGGCTGTCCCCGAGAGCAGCAGCGATGCCACCGTGTCCCTTTTGTCCCCGGCAGTGTCCCCCAGGACGTGCCCAGCCCGGTGCCACCCTGTCCCTTTTGTCCCCGGCAGTGTCCCCCAGGACGTGCCCAGCCCGGTGCCACCCTGTCCCTTTTGTCCCTGGCAGTGTCCCCCAGGACGTGCCCAGCCCGGTGCCACCCTGTCCCTTTTGTCCCCGGCAGTGTCCCCCAGGACGTGCCCAGCCTGGTGCCACCCTGTCCCTTTTGTCCCTGGCAATGTCCCCAAAGACGTGCCCAGCCCGATGCCACCCTGTCCCTTTTGTCCCCGGCAGTGTCCCCCAGGACGCCACCCTGTCCCTTTTGTCCCCCGCAGCGTCCCCCAGGATGTTCCCAGCCTGATGCCACCCTGTCCCTTTTGTCCCCGGCAGTGTCCCCCAGGACGTGCCCAGCCCGGTGCCACCCTGTCCCTTTTGTCCCCGGCAGGGCAGTGTCCCCCAGGACGTGCCCAGCCCGATGCCACCGTGTCCCTTTTGTCCCCGGCAGTGTCCCTCAGGACGTGCCGTGCCCAGCCCGGTGACACCCTGTCCCTTTTGTCCCCGGCAGTGTCCCCCAGGACGTGCCCAGCCCGGTGCCACCCTGTCCCTTTTGTCCCCGGCAGTGTCCCCCAGGATGTTCCCAGCCCGGTGCCACCCTGTCCCTTTTGTCCCCGGCAGTGTCCCCCAGGACGTGCCCAGCCCCGAGGCGCTGGAGCGGGAGCTGGCCTGGATGGAGGAGACGCTGCCGCCGCTGGGCTCGCCCGTGGTGCTGTGCCACAACGACCTCCTGTGCAAGAACATCATCTACGACAGGGCACGAGGTCTGTGCGCCCCGGGGTGTCCCTGGGGTGTCCCCGGGGCTGTCACCGCCGTGTCCCCCCCCTCACAGCCGCTGCTGTCCCTGCAGAGCGTGTTCGGTTCATCGACTACGAGTACACGGGGTACAACTACCAGGCCTTCGACATCGGGAACCACTTCAACGAGTTTGCAGGTTGGGAGGGGCTGGGATCCTCCTCTGAGGGCTCCAAAGGGGACCCCGGGCCTGGAATGGGGTGTCCCCAACCCTGGGGGTGGAGGAGGGAGGGGAATCCCCAGTCCTGGGGTGGGGAATGGGGTGTTCCTGCTACTGGGATGGAGGACAGAGTCAAATCCCCAGTCCTGAGGTGGAGAATGGGGTGTTCCTGTTATTGGGGTGGAGGAGGGAGTTGAATCCCCAGTGCTGGGGTGGGAAATGGGGTTTCTTCACCCTTAGGATGGAGGAGGGAGTTGTATCCCCACCTCCAAACTGGGAAATGGGGTGTCCCTATTACTGGGATGGAGGAGGGAGTTAAATTCCCAGTCCTGGGGTGGGAAATGGGATCTCTTCATCCCTGGGGGTGGAGGAGGGAGTTTCATTCCCAGTCTCAGGATGGGAAATGGGGTCTTCCTATTACTGGGGTGGAGGAGGGAGTTAAATCCCCAGTCCTGGGATGGGAAATGGGATCTCTTCATCTGTGGGGTGGAAGAGGGAGTTATATCTTCAGTCCTGGCATGGGAAATGGGATGTCTTCATCCCTGGAGGTGGAGGAGGGAGTTTTATTCCCAGTCCTGGGGTGGGGAATGAGGTCTCTTCATCCCTGGGATGGAGGATGAAGTCGAATCCCCAGTGCTGGCAGGGAAAGTGGGGTCTTCCTATTACTAGGATGGAGGAGGGAGTTTTATTCCCATTCTTGGGGTGGGAAATGGGCTCTTCCTATTGCTGGAAGTAGAGGAGGGAGTTAAATTTCCAGTCTCAGGGTGGGGAATGAGGTCTCTTCATCCCTTGGGGTGGAGGAGGGAGTGTTATCCCCAGTCCCATGTTGGAAAATGGGGTCCCCCCATCCCTTGGGGTGGAGAAGGGAGTTCTATCCCCAGTCCTGGGCTGGAAAATGGGGTCTCCTCTTACTGGGATGGAGGAGGGAGTTTTATTCCCAGTCCTGGGGTGGGTAATGGGGCTGTCCTGGGGTCTCCCAATCCCTGAGGGTGGAGGGGGGAGCTGAATCACCAACCCCACGATCCAAATGGGGTCTCCCTATCCCTGGGGGCAGAGCAGGGAGCTGCGCCCCAAATCCCACAGCAGGAAATGGGGCTGCCCGTGCTCACAGCGGGGTCTCCTGGCTGGGGTTGCGCTCTCCTCATTTTTCGTGGAGAATCCAATCCCTCCCTGTCCCCTCTGTGTCCCCCCTGTGTCCCCCCTGTCCCCCCAGGTGTGAAGGAGGTGGATTATGGCCTCTACCCCAGCAAGGAGACGCAGCTGCAGTGGCTGCACTCCTACCTGCAGGCCTACAAGGAGCTCACCCAGGGCCGCCCAGGTGACACCCAGGGGTGCCCAGGTGACACCCAGGGGTGCCCAGGTGACATCCAGGTGTCCGAGGAGGAGCTGGAAACTCTCTACGTGCAAGTGAACAAGTTCTCCTTGGTGAGTGGTGGGGCTGGGAGGAGCCGGCCTCGCTCCAGGGGCTGAAATTCAACCCAGGGGTGGGAAATGGGGTGTCCCTGACACTGGGGGTGGAGGAGGGAGTTTTATTCCCAGTCCTGGGGTGGGAAATGAGGTCTCTTCATCCTTGGGATGAAGGAGGGAGTTGAATCCCCAGCACCAAACTGGGAAATGGGGTGTCCCTGTTACTGGGAGTGGAGGAGGGAGTTGAATATCCAGGTTAGGATGGGGAATGGGCTCTTCCTGTCACTGGGATAGAGGAGGGAGTTTTATTCCCAGTCCTGGGGTGGGTAATGGGGCTGTCCTGGGGTCTCCCAATCCCTGAGGATGGACGGGGGAGCTGAATCCCCAATCCCACAATGGCAAATGGGGTCTCCCCATCCCTGGGGGTGGAGAAGGGAGTTCTGTCCCCAGTCTTGAGGTGGAAAGTGGGGTCTCCTCTTACTGGGATAGAGGTGGGAGTTGAATCCCCAGTCCTGTGATGGGAAATGGGGTCCTCCTATTAGTGGGATGGAGGAGGGAGTGTTATTCCCTCTGTGGGGTCTCTTCATCCCTGGGATGGAGGAGGGAGTCGAATCCCCAGCTCCATGTTGGAAAATAGGGTGTCTCTGTTACTGGGGTGGAGGAGGGAGTTAAATGAGCTCTCCTCAGCTCTTGGGCTTCCAGCTGAGCTGGCGAGGGTGGTGCCAGCTTGGGGACATCTGGGACAGGCTGTCCCACGGGCCTGGCAGTGCCTCAGGACAAGGTCACAGGGGTGTGCTGGGGACAGCGCGTGTCCGACCTGTATCCCACATGTGTCCCACGTGTGTCCCACGTGTGTCCCACGTGTGTCCCATGGCCGTGGCCTTGGGCAGCCCTGCAGAAGGGCCAGGTGAGGAAATCACCTGTGGTGACTGCCAGCGGCAGCCCCAGCCAATTCTCTGGAAATTTCAGGTGAAATCTCCTCTGTTTTCCTGGCTGGAGCTGCCGGGAGGGCAGCACAGGGGTGGGAGTGAGAGTTCAGCATCCGCCCTGCTGCCATCCCTGCTCCGGCCGGGAGCAGCCAATGGAGGGCACAAAAATCCTGGGGTGGGCTGGCCCTGGTGTGTCCTGGCAGTGTCACAGCCCCACTGAGTGTGGCCTTGTCACAGCCCCACTGAGTGTCCTGGCTGTGTCATAGCCCCACTGTGTCCTGTCCTTGTCACAGCCCCACTGAAAGTCCTGGCAGTGTCACAGCCCCAGCAATCCCGGGCCAGGGGAGGCAGGAGTTTTTCTGTCCCTTTTTCTGTCCCTTGTTTTTCTGATCCTTGTTCTGCCCCTTTCAGGCCTCCCATTTCCTCTGGGCGTGCTGGGGGCTGATCCAGGATAAATACTCGACCATAGACTTTAATTTCTTAAGGTGAGTCCCCCGTGCTTGCTGCCAGTGGGAAATGAGAGGAGCAGGGGGATCCCGGAGGTCCCTGGGGGGATCACGGGGAGGAACCTGGGGAAGATCCTGGCAGTCTCTAGGGAGGATCCTGAGGAAGATCACAGGGAAGATCCCGGTGATCCCTGGGGAAGATCCTGGCAGTCTCTGGGGAGGATCCCGGGGAGGATCCCAGTGGTCCCTGGGGAATATCCTGGGGAAGATGGCAGAGAAGATCCCAGTGATCCCTAGGGAGGATTCTGGGGAGGATCCCAGTGGTCCTTGGGGAGGATTCTGGGGAAGATCCCAGGGAAGATCCTGGGGAAGATCCTGGTGGTCCCTGGAGAAGATCCCGGGGATGATCCCAGGGAGGAACCTGGGGAAGATCACAGGGAAGATCCCGGTGGTCCCTGGGGAGGGTCCTGGGGAAGGTCCCAGCAGTCCCTGGGGAGGATCCCAGGGCAGATCCCAGCAGTCCCTGGGGAGGATCCTGGGGTGGATCCCAGCAGTCACTGGGGAGGCTCCTGGCGGTCCCTGGGGACACCAGTGACTCTGAGCTGTTCCTCCTCTCCCACAGATATGCAAAGTTAAGGTTTAAACAATACTTCAAGATGAAGCCGGTGGTCACAGCCCTGCAGGTCCCCAAATAGGAGCCACCCCGAGCTCCTCTGCCCCGGCCGTGCCCCGGCGCCCCCGGCCCCTCTCCCACCATGGGGGCCAGGGCCGGTCCTGCCGGTGGCACGGGGGGGACAAGAGGAGCTCTGCCCCGGCCACCGCCGCTTCCAGGAGAGCCTGGACACCCCAAACCGGACCACGAGATGCTGGAGAGGACCACGGCCCCCGTGAGGAAGCCTCACCATCGCCTTAAGGCCGACCCCGCTCGGCCCCGGTGCCCGGCAGGTCCTGCCCTGCTGGCACCGCTGCTGCTGCTGCTGCCGGGCTGGCACCGCCCCGCTGTCCCTGCGCTGTCCCCAGGGAGGGACACGAGGTCACCCCGTCCGCTCAGGAGCCTCCAGAGCTGCCTGGTCACTTTGCTGTGCCCCTTGTGCCCTCCTGGGTGCCACCCCCAAACCAGCACCGGTCACTTTGCTGTGCCCCTTGTCCCCTCATGCCCTGCTGGGTGTCACGGGGATGCCACCCCCAAACCAGCACCGGTCACTTTGCTGTGCCCTCTGTCCCCTCCTGCCCTGCTGGGTGCCACCAGGGTGCCATCCCCAAACCAGCACCAGTCACTTTTCTGAGCCCTTTGTCCCCTCCTGGGTGCCACCAGGGTGCCACCCCCAAGCCAGCGCCAGTCACTCTGCTGTGCCCTCTGTCCCCTCCTGGGTGCCACCAGGGTGCCATCCCCAAACCAGCACTGGTCACTTCTCTGTGCCCTCTGTTCCCTCATGCCCTGCTGGGTGCCACCAGTGTGCCACCCCCAAACCAGCACAAATCACTCTGCTGTGCCCTTTGTCCCCTCCTGTCCTGCTGGGTGCCACCAGGGTGCCACCAGGGTGCCACCAGGGTGCCACCCCCAAAACAGCACTGGTCACTTTGCTGTGCCCTCTGTCCCCTCCTACCCTGCTGGGTGCCACCATGGTGCCACCCCCAAACCAGCGCCATCCCAGGTCCTTGCTGTCCCCAGACAAGTGACCCTGTTCCGTGAGGGGTGGCAGCTGTGGGGAGCGGGGCAGGGCCAGCTCTGAGCCACCCGGGTCTGCCACCACTGGTGGCCACTGGGCGCCTGCCCTGCTGTGCCCTGCGTGTCCCCACAGCTGCCCCTGCCTGTCCCCACTGTCCCCTTTGCTCGGTGACCTCCCCCCCGCCCAGGGTCAGGGGGGTTCAGGGGGGTCGGTCCTGCCTGTCCCCACCCCTCCCTCCTCCCTGGGCCGTGTCCCCACCCCCGGCAGGAGGTGCCCGGAGCTGCCCCGCTCCAGGACCGGGCACGGCCTCACCCCTGCCCGCCCCGCTGGGCCGCGTGCAGCTCGGGGCAGTGACTGCAGCAGCCGCGGGGACAATCAGGGCCCTGTGACCGGTGCTGGCTTTGGGGACAAGGTGACTGTCCCCTGTCCGGGCACAGAGACCTCCCCCAGAGCCCTGTGACTGGTGTCAGCTTTGGGGACAAAGTGACTGTCCCTTCTCTGCATACAGGGACCTCCCCTAGAGATCTGTGCACCGCCTCGGCTTTGGGGACAAGGTGACTGTCCCCTGTCTGGGCACAGGAACCTCCCCCAGAGCCCTGTGACCCCACCTGGGCTGTGGGGACAAGGTAACTGTCCCCTGTCTGGGCACAGGGACCTCCCCCAGAGCCCTGTGACCCAAGGTGACTGTCCCTTGTCTGGGCACAGAGACCTCCCCTAGAGATCTGTGCCCCACCTCGGCTTTGGGGACAAAGTGACTGTCCCCTGTCTGGGCACAGGGACCTCCCCTAGAGATCTGTGCCCCACCTCAGCTTTGGGGACAAGGTGTCTGGACACAGGGACCTCCCCCAGAGCCCTGTGACCCCACCTGTGCTGTGGGGACAAGGTGACTGTCCCCTGTTTGGGCACAGCTGGCGCCTCCGTGCTTTATTTTGGTGCAAAATAAAAGCTGCTGGTAGCTGGAATTTGGGGGTCTGGGGGGTCTGGGGGTGCTCCTGGCCCCTCTGCACCTGCAGATGTCCCCATCCAACCCCTGTCCCCAATCTGGTGACGCCCAGGCCCCGCTCTCTGCTCCGAAAAGTCACTTTAATTGTGCCAAGGGACGGGGGGAGGAACGATTGTAAACAGGGATGTGAAATACACAGGTTAAGTTACTCGTCGTCTTATTAACAAAATAAAGCTCTATCTATATTTACAATCTTTAAAAATGAAACAAAAACAACAACGACAAAAAAAAAAAAAAAAAAAAAAAAGAAATAATAAATGGAAGAGAGACAGGAAGAGCTGCAGCTGTGGGGAGGGGGCACATCTGCTTCCAGTCCCTCTGCAGCACAGCCCGGCCCAGCCCTGGGGCTGGGACCCCTCCCTGGGGACCTGTGTCATTCCCCAGGGACCCCTGTCCTTCCTTGGGGACCCGCCTGTCCTGCCCCAGGGTCCCCTGTCCTTCCCCAGGGACCCCCTATCCTTCCTTGGAGACCCCCATCCTTCCTTGGGGACCCACCTGTCCTTCCCCAGGGTCCCCTGTCCTTCCCTGGGGACCCCCATCCATCCCTGGGGACCCCTGTCCTTCCTTCCCCGGGGACCCCCATCCTTCCTTGGGGACCCCCATCCTTCCTTGGGGACCCCTCCCCAGGGACCCCTTTCCTTCCTTCCCCAGGGTCCCCTGTCCTTTCCTGGGGCCCCCCCGTCCTTCCCCGGGGACCCCTCCCCGGCACAGGATGCTGGGAATAAATAAAGCTCTGACCAAGGGTGGGAGAGGAGTGAGGGGCTGGCTGGGCAGGGAGGAGGCGGGATGTCCCCTGGGATAAAGGATGTCCCCATGGCAGTGTCCCCTCGGCAGTGTCCCCACAGCAGTGTCACCACCTCAGCAGTGTCCCCTGGGCAGTGTCCCCAGCACGGGGGTGCTGATGCTGCTGAGGTTCAGATCCCCACCCCGGGTTGGGGACAAGGGGACAGGGGGACAGAGGCTGGTGCCCACTTTGTGCAGCCTCGAGCTCGAGTGGCCGTGGCTCCCGTGCTGTCCCCAGTATGGTCACAGTCCCTGCAGTGTCCCCATCACTGTGACAGTTCCTGTGGTGTTCCCAGCCGTGACACTGTCCCTGTGGTGTCCCCAGCATGGTGATGGTGCCCGCAGTGTTCCCAGCGCTGTCACTGTCCCTGCAGTGCCCCCAGCGCTGTCACTGTCCCTACGGTGTCCCCAGCGCTGTCACTGTCCCCCTGATGCCCCCAGAGCTGTCACTGTCCCCCTGATGTCCCCAGCGCTGTCGCTGTGTCCCCGCGGTGTCCCGGGCTCGGCGCCTGTTCCCGGCTGCTGCCACAGGGAGGTGCCGGAGCCCCGCGCACAGAGCGACACCGCGGGGACAGCGCGGGGACAGCGCGGGGACAGCGCGCGTGTGCAGAGCTGGGCACTGCCTGTGCACACCTGGACACTGCGTGTACGTGTGCACACCTGGACATTGCACACCCAGACAGACACTGGACATGCACACCTTGCACATGCACCTGGACACCACACCCACACCTGCACACTGCACGTGCACACCTGCACACTGCACAAACACACCTGAACATCACACACACACCTGAGCTGTGCACACACACCTGGACACTGCACACATACACCTGGACACCCCTAACTGTCACCTGGACACTGCACAAACACCTCTGGACACCACATGTGCACACCTGCACACTGCACAAACACACTTGGACAATCCTAACTCTCACCTGGACACCTTGAACTTTCACCTGGACACCTCAAACTCTCACCTGGACACCCCTAACTCCCACCTGGACACCCCTCATGCACAGCCACACCACACCCCAGCCCCCTAGAACAGGCTCTGACCATCGCAAGGTCGTTTTTTCTAAGAATTCCTCTTTTTTTCCCCCTAACAGCCGTTATCTCTGCCTCTCTCTCACCCCGCAGGGCTCAGGTGGATCCCAAGCTTCGGGGACAGGTGCCCGGGGACAGCCGGGCACATCCCCCCCGAGCAGGGGCTGGCAGGGCAGGAACAGCCCCCGCTTTGTTCCCAAAGTGGGCCAGAGCTGCCGGCAGCACAAAGAGCCCTGAGGAGCCCTGGGCCGGAGCTGGGGCCAGGCCGGAGCTAAAATTGGCTCCGTGGGAATTCGCTGGCAGGCTCCAGAGACCGGGCGGGAAGCGCGGCAGGGAGGTCACACCAGGATAGAGGAGGGACGAGCGTGTCCCCAGCCCGTGTCCCCAGCCGTGTCCCCAGCCGTGTCCCCAGCCCGTGTCCCCAGCCCGTGTCCCCAGCCGTGTCCCCAGCCGTGTCCCCAGCCCGTGTCCCCAGCCGTGTCCCCAGCCCGTGTCCCCAATCCATGTCCCCAGTCCATCCCCAGCGGGTGAGGCTCTCCAGCACCCACAGGTGCTGCCGGGCTGGGAGATGCTCTGCAGGTCCCCCTCACCCCGAGACCCTCAGGTCCCCTCAGGGGTCCCCAAATCTCCAGGCTCGGTGGCCTCAGCTCCGCGTGCCACCAAAGCAAGGCCAAGCCTGTCCTCGCCACCCAAAATTCCGCCCTCGTGCCACCCTCCTCTGCAGCTCTCCCGTGCCACCAGGACACGCCGCGCCCTCCTGGCGGTGGCAGCCGGCCCTGCCACCCCCTCCGCTGTCCCCGCGTGTCCCCTCAGTCCGTCAGCACCACCAGCTCGCCGTCGCTCTTGTCCTCGCCCTCCGAGTCCTCGTCCTCGCTGTAGCGGTACATGTCCCCCTCGGCCACCGAGTGCCCGTCGTCGCCGCCGTCGCCGTCCTTGAGGCTGCGGGTGTTGACGATGACGGGCATGGCGGGGTCCACGCCGCGGGGCAGGTAATGCTCCAGGAGGGGCGGGGCCAGCTGCACGCCCACGGGCCGTGGGTACAGCACGTCCGAGGAGCTGGGGGGCACCTGGCTGCCCTGAGGCCTGTGGGGCACAGGGGGTAGGAGGTGAGAGGGCAGCGAGGGGGCATGGGGTGTCCCCAGGCCACCTGGGGGGTGTTCTGTGGGGGGCAGGTGGGCACCAACCCTGTGGGCACCAACCCTGTGGGCACCAACCCCGTGGGCATGAGGTGGGCACCAACCCCATGGGTACCTTGATATCAGGTGGGCACCAACCCTGTGGGAATGAGGTGGGAACCAATCTCATTGATATCAGGTGGGCATCAGGTGAGAACCTGTCCCATTGACATCAGGTGGGCACCAAGCCCATGGGCACCAGGTGAACATCCACCCATGTCACCAGGTGAGCCCCCAGCACATGGTCACCAGGTGGACACAAACTCCATATCCAGGTGAGCTCCCACCCATGGTGACCAGGCGAACACCCCTCATGTCACCAGGTGAGCACCCAAACCCCATGGGCACCAGGTGAGCCTCTACCCATGGTGACCAGGTGAACACCCCCTCATGTCACCAGGTGAGCCCCCACTCATCACCAGGTGAACACCCCCCATGCCACCAGATAAACACCAATGTCACCAGGTGAGCACCCAGCCCATGGACACCAGGTGGACACAAACTCCATATCCAGGTGAGCCCCCACCCATGGTGACCAGGAAAACACCCCCCCATGTCACCAGATGAACACCAGTGTCACCAGATGAACACCAATGTCACCAGGTGAACTCCCAGCCCACGGACACCAGGTGAACACCCATGCACCCAGGTGAGCCCCACCCATGCCACCAGATGAACACCCACCCATGGACACCATGTGGGCACAAACTCCATATCCAGGTGAGCCCCCACCCATGGTGACCAGGCAAACACCCCCCCATGTCACCAGGTGAACACCAATGTCACCAGATGAACACCCATGTCACCAGGTGAACACTCATGCCACCAGGTGCACACCCATGCACCCAGGTGAACTCCCAGCCCATGGACACCAGGTGAACACCAATGTCACCAGATGAACACCCATGCCACCAGGTGAACACTCATGCCACCAGGTGAACTCCCAGGCCATGGACACCAGGTGAACACCCATGCACCCAGGTGAGCCCCACCCATGCCACCAGATGAACACCCACCCATGGACACCAGGTGGGCACAAACTCCATATCCAGGTGAGCCCCCACCCATGGTGTCAGGTGAACACCCCCCCATGCTCACCCCACCCCTCAACCCCCTAGGTCCCCGTGCCACCAGGTGTCCCCTCTCCGTTACCCCATCAGGTATCCCTGCCTGGCGTCCTGGCGCCGGTTCCTCATCAGCGCCTTGTACTCGCCCACGCGCAGCCGCTTGCCCTCCACGATGCAGGTGCGCTTGGGCCGCGGTTTGTACTTGTAATCCGGGTACTTCTCCAGGTGCTGCCGGCTCAGCCGCGCCTGCTCCTCGTAGTACGGCTGCTTCTCCTGGTTGGACATGGACTTCCAGCGGGAGCCTGCAAGGGGAGGGAGCACGGTGTCCTTGTGCCCTCACACTGAGGCATTTGGGGGGATTTACCGGGGTTTGAAGGGGGTTTGGGGGGGTTTTACCAGGGTTTGAAGGGGTTTTGGGGTTGTACCAGGGTTTGGAGGGGTTTTGGGGGTTGTACCAGGGTTTGAAGGGGTTTTGGACATGGACTTCCAGCGGGAGCCTGCAAGGGGAGGGAGCGGAGTGTCCTTGCGCCCTCGCTCAGAGTGCTTGGAGGGGTTTTTTGGGGTTTTGCTGGGGTTTGAAGGGGGTTTTTAGGGGTTTACTGGGGTTTGAAGGGGTTGTACCAGGGTTTGGAAGGGTTTTAGGACATGGACTTCCAGTGGGAGCCTGAGCAGGGAGGGAGCAGAGTGTCCTCGCACTCTCACACACAGCGCTTGGAGGGGTTTTGGGGAGCAGTGCCAGGGTTTGGAGGGTTTTTGGGGGTTGTACCAGAGTTTGGAGGGGGTTTTGGAGCTGTACGTAAGATTGAAGAGGTTTGGGGGTTGGTACCAGGTTTTGAAGGGTTTTGGGGAATGTACAAGGGTTTGGAGGGGTTTTGGGGGCTGTACCAGTTGTTGAAGGTTTTTTTCATGGCTGTACCAGGATTTGGAGAGGGTTTTGGGGCTGTATTATGTGTTGAAGGGTTTTGGGGGCTTTTACCAGGGCTTGGAGGGGGTTTTGGGGCTGTACCAGGGTTTGGAGGGGGTTTAGGACATGGACTTCCAGAGGGATCCTGCATGAGGAGTGAGCACAGCATTCTCGCACCCTCACTCACAGCAGTTGGAGGGGTTTTGGGGTTTTACCAGGGGTTAGAGTGGTTTTTTGGGGCTGTACCAGGGTTTGAAGGGGTTTTGGGGGTTGTACCAGGTGTTGGAGGGGTTTTTTGGGCTGTGTCAGGGTTTGAAGGGAGTTTTGAGGAGTGTACAAGGGTTTGGAGAGGGTTTTGGGTTTGTAT
>CAJVGK010000084.1:0-54281 GCA_910950805.1 Acrocephalus scirpaceus scirpaceus
GTTCGTGCCTCTCCCATCACGGCAAGTGATTCTGACATGGTTGCAGTACACACGGAGCTTGTGCGCCAGCTTTTGCTTCAAAATACGAGTTTTGCCTCCTGCCTTCTAGCAAGAGTGCGATTTGTTCACAGCTTTCTCAGCTCGAAAAAAGCATTCTCAGCATTGTTCGATCCTCTTCCATCACGGCAAGTGATTTCTGACATGTTGCAGTACACACGGAGCTTGTGCGCACAGCTGTGCTCCAAAAGCGGGGTTTGCCTCTTGCCGCCTAGTCACAAGTTGTAATTAGTAGCATTTTTCTCAGCTCGAAAGAAGCCTGCAGAACGTTTGTGCCTCCCCTCACGGCAAGTGATTCTGACATGGTTGCAATTCACACGGAGATTGTGCGCACAGCTTGTGCCTCAAAATATGGGTTTTGCCTCCTGCCCTAGGTTAGAGTGCGATTTGTTCACAGCTTTCTCAGCTCGAAAAAAGCATTCAAGCGTCGTTCGTGCTTTTCCCATGGCAAGTGATTCTGACATGGTTGCAGTTCACACGGAGCTTGTGCGCACAGCTTGTGCTCCAAAAGCGGGTTATTTCTTCCTGCCTTCTAGGCACAAGTGCGATTTGTTCGCATTTTTCTCAGCTCGAAAGAAGCCTGCTCAGCATCGTTCGTGCCTCTCCCATCACGGCAAGTGATTCTGACATGGTTGCAGTTCACACGGAGCTTGTGTGCACAGCTTGTACTCTAAAAGCGGGGTTTGGCCTCTTGCCGCCTAGGCACAAGTTTTAATTAGTAGCAGCTTTTTCAGCTCGAAAGAAGCCTGCTCAGAATCGTTCGTGCTTCTCCCATCACGGCAAGAGATTCTGACATAGTTGCAATTCACATGGAGCTTGTGCGCACAGCTTGTGCTCCAAAAGCGGGGTTTTGCCTCCTGCCGCCTAGGCACAAGATTTACTAGGTTGCAGGTTTCTCAGCTCGAAAGAAACCTGCTTAGCATCGTTCGTGCTTCTCCCATCACAGCAAGTGATTCTGACATTGTTGCAATTCACACGGAGCTTGTGCGCACAGCTTGTGCTCCAAAAGCGGGGTTTTGCCTCCTGCCTCCTAGGCAAGAGTGCGATTTGTTCACATCTTTGTTAGCTGGAAAGAAGCCTGCTCAGCATTGTTCGTTCCTCTCCCATCACGGCAAGAGATTCTGACATTGTTGCAATTCACACGAAGCTTGTGCGCACAGCTTGTGCTCCAAAAGCGGGGTTTTGCCTCCTGCCGCCTAGGCACAAGTTTTACTAAGTAGCAGGTTTCTCAGCTCGAAAGAAACCTGCTCAGTATCGTTCGTGCTTCTCCTATCACGGTAAGTGATTCTGACATGGTTGCAGTTCACACGGTGCTTGTGCGCACAGATTCTGCTCCAAAAGCGGGGTTTTGCCTCCTGCCTCCTAGGCAAGAGTGCGATTTGTTCACAGCTTTGTTAGCTGGAAAGAAGCCTGCTCAGCATCGTTTGTGCATTTCCCATCATGGCAAGTGATTCTGACATGGTTGCAGTTCACACAGAGCTTGTGCACACAGCTTGTGCGCCAAAAGCGGGGTTTTGCCTCTTGCCGCCTAGGCGCAAGTTTTAATTAGTAGCAGCTTTTTCAGCTCGAAAGAAGCCTGCTCAGAATCGTTCGAGCCTCTCCCATCACGGCAAGAGATTCTGACATGGTTGCAGTTCGCACGGAGCTTGTGTGCACAAATTGTGCTCCAAAAGCGGGGTTTTGTCTCCTGTTTCCTAATCACAACTTCGACTTGGTAGCAGCTGTCTTAGCTCCAAAGAAGCCTGCTCAGCATCGTTCGTGCCTCTCCATCACGGTAAGTGATTCTGACATGGTTGCAGTACACACGGTGCTTGTGCGCACAGCTTTTCTCCAATATACGAGTTTTGCCTCCTGCCTTCTAGGCAAGAGTGCGATTTGTTCACAGCTTTCACAGCTCGAAAAAAGCCTTCTCAGCGTGGTTCGTGCTTCTCCCATCACGGCAAGTGATTCTGACATGGTTGCAGTTCACACGGAGCTTATGCGCACAGCTTGTGCTCCAAAAGCGGGTTATTTCTTCCTGCCTTCTAGGCACAAGTGCGATTTGTTCGGGTTTTTCTCAGCTCGAAAGAAGCCTGCTCAGCATCGTTCGTGCGTCTCCCATCACGGCAAGTGATTCCGACATGGTTGCAGTTCACACGGAGCTTGTGCGCGCAGCTTTTGCTCCAAAATACGAGTTTTGTCTCCTGTTTCCTAAGCACAAATTCGACTTGGTAGCAGCTGTCTTAGCTCGGAAGAAGCCTGCTCAGCATCGTTCGTGCCTCTCCCATCACGGCAAGTGATTCTGACATGGTTGCAATTCACACGAAGCTTGTGCGCACGGCTTGTGCTCCAAAAGCGGGGTTTTGCCTCCTGCCGCCTAGGCACAAGTTTTACTAAGTTGCAGGTTTCTCAACTCGAAAGAAGCCTTCTCAGAATCGTTCGTTCTTCTCCTATCACGGTAAGTGATTCTGACATGGTTGCAGTTCACACGGTGCTTGTGCGCACAGCTTGTGCTCCAAAAGCGGGGTTTTGCCTCCTGCCTCCTAGGCAAGAGTGCGATTTGTTCACAGCTTTGTTAGCTGGAAAGAAGCCTGCTCAGCATTGTTCGTTCCTCCCCCATCACGGCAAGTGATTCTGACATGGTTGCAGTACACACGGAGCTTGTGCGCACAGCTTGTGCTCCAAAAGCGGGGTTTTGCCTCTTGCCGCCTAGGCGCAAGTTCTAATTAGTAGCCTTTTTCTCAGCACGAAAGAAGCCTGCTCAGCATCGTTCGTGTATCTCCCATAACGGCAAGAGATTCTGACATGGTTGCAATTCACACGAAGCTTGTGCGCACGGCTTGTGCTCCAAAAGCGGGGTTTTGCCTCCTGCCTCCTAGGCAAGAGTGCGATTTGTTCCCAGCTTTGTTAGCTGGAAAGAAGCCTGCTCAGCATTTTTCGTTCCTCTCCCATCACGGCAAGTGATTCTGACATGGTTGCAGTACACACGGAGCTTGTGCGCACAGCTTGTGCTCCAAAAGCGGGGTTTTGCCTCTTGCCGCCTAGGCGCAAGTTCTAATTAGTAGCCTTTTTCTCAGCACGAAAGAAGCCTGCTCAGCATCGTTCGTGCCTCTCCCATAACGGCAAGAGATTCTGACATGGTTGCAATTCACACGAAGCTTGTGCGCACGGCTTGTGCTCCAAAAGCGGGGTTTTGCCTCCTGCCTCCTAGGCAAGAGTGCGATTTGTTCCCAGCTTTGTTAGCTGGAAAGAAGCCTGCTCAGCATTGTTCGTTCCTCTCCCATCACGGCAAGTGATTCTGACATGGTTGCAGAACACACGGAGCTTGTGCGCACAGCTTGTGCCTCAAAATAGGGGTTTTGCCTCCTGCCACCTAGAAAAGAGTGCGATTTGTTCACAGCTTTCTCAGCTCGAAAAAAGCATTCTCAGCGTCGTTCGTGCTTCTCCCACACGGCAAGTGATTCTGACATGGTTGCAGTTCACACAGAGCTTGTGCGCACAGCTTGTGCTCCAAAATAGGAGTTTTGCCTCCTGCCTTCTAGGCAAGAGTGCGATTTGTTCACAGCTTTCTCAGCTCGAAAAAAGCCTGCTCAGCATCGTTCGTGCTTCTCCCATCACGGAAAGTGATTCTGACATGGTTGCAATTCACACGGAGCTTGTGCGCACGGCTTGTGCTCCAAAAGCAGGGTTTTGCCTCCTGCCGCCTAGGCACAAGTTTTACTAAGTTGCAGGTTTCTCAGCTCGAAAGAAACCTGCTCAGTATCGTTCGTGCTTCTCCTATCACGGTAAGTGATTCTGACATGGTTGCAGTTCACACGGTGCTTGTGCGCACAGCTTGTGCTCCAAAATAGGGGTTTTGCCTCCTGCCTCCTAGGCAAGAGTGCGATTTGTTCAAAGCTTTGTTAGCTGGAAAGAAGCCTGCTCAGCATCGTTTGTGCATTTCCCATCACGGCAAGTGATTCTGACATGGTTGCAGTTCACACAGAGCTTGTGCACACAGCTTGTGCTCCAAAAGCGGGGTTTTGCCTCTTGCCGCCTAGGCGCAAGTTTTAATTAGTAGCAGCTTTTTCAGCTCGAAAGAAACCTGCTCAGAATCGTTCGTGCCTCTCCCATCACGGCAAGTGATTCTGACATGGTTGCAGTACACACGGAGCTTGTGCGCACAGCTTTTGCTTCAAAATACGAGTTTTGCCTCCTGCCTTCTAGGCAAGAGTGCGATTTGTTCACAGCTTCACAGCTCGAAAAGAGCCTTCTCAGCGTCGATCGTGCTTCTCCCATCACGGTAAGTGATTCTGACATGGTTGCAGTTCACACGGAGCTTGTGCGCACAGCTTTTGCTCCAAAAGCGGGTTATTTCTTCCTGCCTTCTAGGCACAAGTGCGATTTGTTCGCATTTTTCTCAGCTCGAAAGAAGCCTGCTCAGCATCGTTCGTGCCTCTCCCATCACGGCAAGTGATTCTGACATGGTTGCAGTTCACACGGAGCTTGTGCGCACAGCTTGTGCTCCAAAATACGAGTTTTGCCTCCTGCCTCCTAGGCAAGAGTGCGATTTGTTCACAGCTTTCTCAGCTCGAAAAAAGCATTCTCAGCATTGTTCGATCCTCTCCCATCACGGCAAGTGATTCTGACATGGTTGCAGTTCACACGGAGCTTGTGCGCACAGCTTGTGCTCCAAAAGCGGGGTTTTGCCTCTTGCCGCCTAGGCGCAAGTTCTAATTAGTAGCCTTTTTCTCAGCTCGAAAGAAGCCTGCTCAGCATCGTTCGTGCCTCTCCCATCACGGCAAGTGATTCTGACATGGTTGCAATTCACACGGAGATTGTGCGCACAGCTTGTGCCTGAAAATCGGGGTTTTGCCTCCTGCCACCTAGGAAAGAGTGCGATTTGTTCACAGCATTCTCAGCTCGAAAAAAGCATTCTCAGCGTCGTTCGTGCTTCTCCCATCACGGCAAGTGATTCTGACATGGTTGCAGTTCACACAGAGCTTGTGCGCACAGCTTGTGCTCCAAAATACGAGTTTTGCCTCCTGCCTTCTAGGCAAGAGTGCGATTTGTTCACAGCTTTCTCAGCTCGAAAAAAGCCTGCTCAGCATCGTTTGTGCATTTCCCATCACGGCAAGTGATTCTGACATGGTTGCAGTTCACACAGAGCTTGTGCACACAGCTTGTGCTCCAAAAGCGGGGTTTTGCCTCTTGCCGCCTAGGCACAAGTTTTAATTAGTAGCAGCTTTTTCAGCTCGAAAGAAACCTGCTCAGAATCGTTCGTGCCTCTCCCATCACGGCAAGTGATTCTGACATGGTTGCAGTACACACGGAGCTTGTGCGCACAGCTTTTGCTTCAAAATACGAGTTTTGCCTCCTGCCTTCTAGGCAAGAGTGCGATTTGTTCACAGCTTTCTCAGCTCGAAAAAAGCATTCTCAGCATTGTTCGATCCTCTCCCATCACGGCAAGTGATTCTGACATGGTTGCAGTACACACGGAGCTTGTGCGCACAGCTTGTGCTCCAAAAGCGGGGTTTTGCCTCTTGCCGCCTAGGCACAAGTTTTAATTAGTAGCATTTTTCTCAGCTCGAAAGAAGCCTGCTCAGAATCGTTCGTGCCTCTCCCATCACGGCAAGTGATTCTGACATGGTTGCAATTCACACGGAGATTGTGCGCACAGCTTGTGCCTCAAAATAGGGGTTTTGCCTCCTGCCACCTAGGTAAGAGTGCGATTTGTTCACAGCTTTCTCAGCTCGAAAAAAGCATTCTCAGCGTCGTTCGTGCCTCTCTCATCACGGCACGTGATTCTGACATGGTTGCAGTACACACGGAGCTTGTGCGCACAGCTTTTGCTTCAAAATACGAGTTTTGCCTCCTGCCTTCTGGGCAAGAGTGCGATTTGTTCACAGCTTTCACAGCTCGAAAAAAGCCTTCTCAGCGTCGTTCGTGCTTCTCCCATCACGGCAAGTGATTCTGACATGGTTGCAGTTCACACGGAGCTTGTGCGCACAGCTTGTGCCCCAAAAGCGGGTTATTTCTTCCTGCCTTCTAGGCACAAGTGCGATTTGTTCGCATTTTTCTCAGCTCGAAAGAAGCCTGCTCAGCATCGTTCGTGCCTCTCCCATCACGGCAAGAGATTCTGACATGGTTGCAGTTCACACGGAGCTTGTGTGCACAAATTGTGCTCCAAAAAAGGGTTTTGTCTCCTGTTTCCTAAGCACAACTTCGACTTAGTAGCAGCTTTCTCAGCTCCAAAGAAGCCTGCTCAGCATCGTTCGTGTCTCTCCCATCACGGCAAGTGATTCTGACATAGTTGCAATTCACATGGAGCTTGTGCGCACAGCTTGTGCTCCAAAAGCGGGGTTTTGCCTCCTGCCGCCTAGGCACAAGATTTACTAAGTTGCAGGTTTCTCAGCTCGAAAGAAACCTGCTTAGCATCGTTCGTGCTTCTCCTATCACGGTAAGTGATTCTGACATGGTTGCAGTTCACACGGAGCTTGTGCGCACAGCTTGTGCTCCAAAAGCGGGGTTTTGCCTCTTGCCGCCTAGGCGCAAGTTCTAATTAGTAGCCTTTTTCTCAACTCGAAAGAAGCCTTCTCAGAATCGTTCGTGCTTCTCCTATCACGGTAAGTGATTCTGACATGGTTGCAGTTCACACGGAGCTTGTGCGCACAGCTTGTGCTCCAAAAGCGGGGTTTTGCCTCTTGCCGCCTAGGCGCAAGTTCTAATTAGTAGCCTTTTTCTCAGCTCGAAAGAAGCCTGCTCAGCATCGTTCGTGCCTCTCCCATCACAGCAAGTGATTCTGACATGGTTGCAATTCACACGGAGATTGTGCGCACAGCTTGTGCCTGAAAATCGGGGTTTTGCCTCCTGCCACCTAGGAAAGAGTGCGATTTGTTCACAGCATTCTCAGCTCGAAAAAAGCATTCTCAGCGTCGTTCGTGCTTCTCCCATCACGGCAAGTGATTCTGACATGGTTGCAGTTCACACAGAGCTTGTGCGCACAGCTTGTGCTCCAAAATACGAGTTTTGCCTCCTGCCTTCTAGGCAAGAGTGCGATTTGTTCACAGCTTTCTCAGCTCGAAAGAAACCTGCTCAGCATCGTTTGTGCATTTCCCATCACGGCAAGTGATTCTGACATGGTTGCAGTTCACACAGAGCTTGTGCACACAGCTTGTGCTCCAAAAGCGGGGTTTTGCCTCTTGCCGCCTAGGCACAAGTTTTAATTAGTAGCATTTTTCTCAGCTCGAAAGAAGCCTGCTCAGAATCGTTCGTGCCTCTCCCATCACGGCAAGTGATTCTGACATGGTTGCAATTCACACGGAGATTGTGCGCACAGCTTGTGCCTCAAAATAGGGGTTTTGCCTCCTGCCACCTAGGTAAGAGTGCGATTTGTTCACAGCTTTCTCAGCTCGAAAAAAGGATTCTCAGCATCGTTCGTGCTTTTCCCATCATGGCAAGTGATTCTGACATGGTTGCAGTTCACACGGAGCTTGTGCGCACAGCTTGTGCTCCAAAAGCGGGTTATTTCTTCCTGCCTTCTAGGCACAAGTGCGATTTGTTCGCATTTTTCTCAGCTCGAAAGAAGCCTGCTCAGAATCGTTCGTGCCTCTCCCATCACGGCAAGTGATTCTGACATGGTTGCAGTTCACACGGTGCTTGTGTGCACAGCTTGTACTCTAAAAGCAAGGTTTGGCCTCTTGCCGCCTAGGCACAAGTTTTAATTAGTAGCAGCTTTTTCAGCTCGAAAGAAGCCTGCTCAGAATCGTTCGTGCTTCTCCCATCACGGCAAGAGATTCTGACATAGTTGCAATTCACATGGAGCTTGTGCGCACAGCTTGTGCTCCAAAAGCGGGGTTTTGCCTCCTGCCGCCTAGGCACAAGATTTACTAGGTTGCAGGTTTCTCAGCTCGAAAGAAATATGCTTAGCATCGTTCGTGCTTCTCCTATCACGGTAAGTGATTCTGACATGGTTGCAGTTCACACGGAGCTTGTGCGCACAGCTTGTGCTCCAAAAGCGGGGTTTTGCCTCCTGCCTCCTAGGCAAGAGTTCGATTTGTTCACAGCTTTGTTAGCTGGAAAGAAGCCTGCTCAGCATTGTTCGTTCCTCTCCCATCACGGCAAGTGATTCTGACATGGTTGCAGTTCACACAGGGCTTGTGCGCACAGCTTATACTGTAAAAGCGGGGTTTGGCCTCCTGCCGCCTAGGCACAAGTTTTAATTAGTAGCAGCTTTCTCAGCTCGAAAGAAGCCTGCTCAGAATCGTTCGTGTAAATCCCATCACAGCAAGAGATTCTGACATTGTTGCAATTCACACGAAGCTTGTGCGCACAGCTTGTGCTCCAAAAGCGGGGTTTTGCCTCCTGCCGCCTAGACACAAGTTTTACTAAGTAGCAGGTTTCTCAGCTCGAAAGAAGCCTGCTCAGTATCGTTCGTGCTTCTCCTATCACGGTAAGTGATTCTGACATGGTTGCAGTTCACACGGAGCTTGTGCGCACAGCTTGTGCTCCAAAAGCGGGGTTTTGCCTCCTGCCTCCTAGGCAAGAGTGCGATTTGTTCACAGCTTTGTTAGCTGGAAAGAAGCCTGCTCAGCATCGTTTGTGCATTTCCCATCACGGCAAGTGATTCTGACATGGTTGCAGTTCACACAGAGCTTGTGCACACAGCTTGTGCGCCAAAAGCGGGGTTTTGCCTCTTGCCGCCTAGGCGCAAGTTTTAATTAGTAGCAGCTTTTTCAGCTCGAAAGAAGCCTGCTCAGAATCGTTCGAGCCTCTCCCATCACGGCAAGAGATTCTGACATGGTTGCAGTTCGCACGGAGCTTGTGTGCACAAATTGTGCTCCAAAACAGGGTTTTGTCTCCTGTTTCCTAATCACAACTTCGACCTGGTAGCAGCTGTCTTAGCTCCAAAGAAGCCTGCTCAGCATCGTTCGTGCCTCTCCATCACGGTAAGTGATTCTGACATGGTTGCAGTACACACGGTGCTTGTGCGCACAGCTTTTCTCCAAAATACGAGTTTTGCCTCCTGCCTTCTAGGCAAGAGTGCGATTTGTTCACAGCTTTCACAGCTCGAAAAAAGCCTTCTCAGCGTGGTTCGTGCTTCTCCCATCACGGCAAGTGATTCTGACATGGTTGCAGTTCACACGGAGCTTATGCGCACAGCTTGTGCTCCAAAAGCGGGTTATTTCTTCCTGCCTTCTAGGCACAAGTGCGATTTGTTCGGGTTTTTCTCAGCTCGAAAGAAGCCTGCTCAGCATCGTTCGTGCGTCTCCCATCACGGCAAGTGATTCCGACATGGTTGCAGTTCACACGGAGCTTGTGCGCGCAGCTTTTGCTCCAAAATACGAGTTTTGTCTCCTGTTTCCTAAGCACAAATTCGACTTGGTAGCAGCTGTCTTAGCTCGGAAGAAGCCTGCTCAGCATCGTTCGTGAGACTCCCATAACGGCAAGAGATTCTGACATGGTTGCAATTCACACGAAGCTTGTGCGCACGGCTTGTGCTCCAAAAGCGGGGTTTTGCCTCCTGCCGCCTAGGCACAAGTTTTACTAAGTTGCAGGTTTCTCAACTCGAAAGAAGCCTTCTCAGAATCGTTCGTGCTTCTCCTATCACGGTAAGTGATTCTGACATGGTTGCAGTTCACACGGTGCTTGTGCGCACAGCTTGTGCTCCAAAAGCGGGGTTTTGCCTCCTGCCTCCTAGGCAAGAGTGCGATTTGTTCACAGCTTTGTTAGCTGGAAAGAAGCCTGCTCAGCATTGTTCGTTCCTCCCCCATCACGGCAAGTGATTCTGACATGGTTGCAGTACACACGGAGCTTGTGCGCACAGCTTGTGCTCCAAAAGCGGGGTTTTGCCTCTTGCCGCCTAGGCGCAAGTTCTAATTAGTAGCCTTTTTCTCAGCTCGAAAGAAGCCTGCTCAGCATCGTTCGTGTATCTCCCATAACGGCAAGAGATTCTGACATGGTTGCAATTCACACGAAGCTTGTGCGCACGGCTTGTGCTCCAAAAGCGGGGTTTTGCCTCCTGCCTCCTAGGCAAGAGTGCGATTTGTTCACAGCTTTGTTAGCTGGAAAGAAGCCTGCTCAGCATTGTTCGTTCCTCTCCCATCACGGCAAGTGATTCTGACATGGTTGCAGTACACACGGAGCTTGTGCGCACAGCTTGTGCTCCAAAAGCGGGGTTTTGCCTCTTGCCGCCTAGGCGCAAGTTCTAATTAGTAGCCTTTTTCTCAGCACGAAAGAAGCCTGCTCAGCATCGTTCGTGCCTCTCCTATAACGGCAAGAGATTCTGACATGGTTGCAATTCACACGAAGCTTGTGCGCACGGCTTGTGCTCCAAAAGCGGGGTTTTGCCTCCTGCCGCCTAGGCACAAGTTTTACTAAGTTGCAGGTTTCTCAACTCGAAAGAAGCCTTCTCAGAATCGTTCGTGCTTCTCCTATCACGGTAAGTGATTCTGACATGGTTGCAGTTCACACGGTGCTTGTGCGCACAGCTTGTGCTCCAAAAGCGGGGTTTTGCCTCCTGCCTCCTAGGCAAGAGTGCGATTTGTTCACAGCTTTGTTAGCTGGAAAGAAGCCTGCTCAGCATTGTTCGTTCCTCTCCCATCACGGCAAGTGATTCTGACATGGTTGCAGTACACACGGAGCTTGTGCGCACAGCTTGTGCCTCAAAATAGGGGTTTTGCCTCCTGCCACCTAGAAAAGAGTGCGATTTGTTCACAGCTTTCTCAGCTCGAAAAAAGCATTCTCAGCGTCGTTCGTGCTTCTCCCACACGGCAAGTGATTCTGACATGGTTGCAGTTCACACAGAGCTTGTGCGCACAGCTTGTGCTCCAAAATAGGAGTTTTGCCTCCTGCCTCCTAGGCAAGAGTGCGATTTGTTCACAGCTTTGTTAGCTGGAAAGAAGCCTGCTCAGCATCGTTTGTGCATTTCCCATCACGGCAAGTGATTCTGACATGGTTGCAGTTCACACAGAGCTTGTGCACACAGCTTGTGCTCCAAAAGCGGGGTTTTGCCTCTTGCCGCCTAGGCGCAAGTTTTAATTAGTAGCAGCTTTTTCAGCTCGAAAGAAACCTGCTCAGAATCGTTCGTGCCTCTCCCATCACGGCAAGTGATTCTGACATGGTTGCAGTACACACGGAGCTTGTGCGCACAGCTTTTGCTTCAAAATACGAGTTTTGCCTCCTGCCTTCTAGGCAAGAGTGCGATTTGTTCACAGCTTCACAGCTCGAAAAGAGCCTTCTCAGCGTCGATTGTGCTTCTCCCATCACGGCAAGTGATTCTGACATGGTTGCAGTTCACACGGAGCTTGTGCGCACAGCTTTTGCTCCAAAAGCAGGTAATTTCTTCCTGCCTTCTAGGCACAAGTGCGATTTGTTCGCATTTTTCTCAGCTCGAAAGAAGCCTGCTCAGCATCGTTCGTGCCTCTCCCATCACGGCAAGAGATTCTGACATGGTTGCAGTTCACACGGAGCTTGTGTGCACAAATTGTGCCTCAAAATAAGGGTTTTGTCTCCTGTTTCCTAAGCACAACTTCGACTTAGTAGCAGCTTTCTCAGCTCCAAAGAAGCCTGCTCAGCATCTTTCGTGTCTCTCCCATCACGGCAAGTGATTTTGACATAGTTGCAATTCACACGGAGCTTGTGCGCACAGCTTGTGCTCCAAAAGCGGGGTTTTGCCTCCTGCCGCCTAGGCACAAGATTTACTAAGTTGCAGGTTTCTCAGCTCGAAAGAAGCCTGCTTAGCATCGTTCGTGCTTCTCCTATCACGGTAAGTGATTCTGACATGGTTGCAGTTCACACGGAGCTTGTGCGCACAGCTTGTGCTCCAAAAGCGGGGTTTTGCCTCTTGCCGCCTAGGCGCAAGTTCTAATTAGTAGCCTTTTTCTCAACTCGAAAGAAGCCTTCTCAGAATCGTTCGTGCTTCCCCTATCACGGTAAGTGATTCTGACATGGTTGCAGTTCACACGGAGCTTGTGCGCACAGCTTGTGCTCCAAAAGCGGGGTTTTGCCTCTTGCCGCCTTGGCGCAAGTTCTAATTAGTAGCCTTTTTCTCAACTCGAAAGAAGCCTTCTCAGAATCGTTCGTCCTTCTCCTATCACGGTAAGTGATTCTGACATGGTTGCAGTTCACACGGAGCTTGTGCGCACAGCTTGTGCTCCAAAAGCGGGGTTTTGCCTCTTGCCGCCTAGGCGCAAGTTCTAATTAGTAGCCTTTTTCTCAGCTCGAAAGAAGCCTGCTCAGCATCGTTCGTGCCTCTCCCATCACGGCAAGTGATTCTGACATGGTTGCAGTTCACACAGAGCTTGTGCGCACAGCTTGTGCTCCAAAATACGAGTTTTGCCTCCTGCCTTCTAGGCAAGAGTGCGATTTGTCAATAGCTTTCTCAGCTCGAAAGAAGCCTGCTCAGAATCGTTCGTGCCTCTCCCATCACGGCAAGTGATTCTGACATGGTTGCAGTTCACACGGTGCTTGTGTGCACAGCTTGTACTCTAAAAGCGGGGTTTGGCCTCTTGCCGCCTAGGCACAAGTTTTAATTAGTAGCAGCTTTTTCAGCTCGAAAGAAGCCTGCTCAGAATCGTTCGTGCTTCTCCCATCACGGCAAGAGATTCTGAAATGGTTGCAGTTCACACGGAGCTTGTGCGCACAGCTTGTGCTCCAAAAGCGGGGTTTTGCCTCCTGCCTCCTAGGCAAGAGTGCGATTTGTTCACAGCTTTGTTAGCTGGAAAGAAGCCTGCTCAGCATTGTTCGTTCCTCTCCCATCACGGCAAGTGATTCTGACATGGTTGCAGTTCACACAGGGCTTGTGCGCACAGCTTATACTGTAAAAGCGGGGTTTGGCCTCCTGCCGCCTAGGCACAAGTTTTAATTAGTAGCAGCTTTCTCAGCTCGAAAGAAGCCTGCTCAGAATCGTTCGTGCAACTCCCATCACAGCAAGAGATTCTGACATTGTTGCAATTCACACGAAGCTTGTGCGCACAGCTTGTGCTCCAAAAGCGGGGTTTTGCCTCCTGCCGCCTAGGCACAAGTTTTACTAAGTAGCAGGTTTCTCAGCTCGAAAGAAACCTGCTCAGTATCGTTCGTGCTTCTCCTATCACGGAAAGTGATTCTGACATGGTTGCAGTTCACACGGTGCTTGTGCGCACAGATTCTGCTCCAAAAGCAGGGTTTTGCCTCCTGCCTCCTAGGCAAGAGTGCGATTTGTTCACAGCTTTGTTAACTGGAAAGAAGCCTGCTCAGCATCGTTTGTGCATTTCCCATCACGGCAAGTGATTCTGACATGGTTGCAGTTCACACGGAGATTGTGCGCACAGCTTGTGCCTCAAAATAGGGGTTTTGCCTCCTGCCACCTAGGAAAGAGTGCGATTTGTTCACAGCTTTCTCAGCTCGAAAAAAGCATTCTCAGCGTCGTTCGTGCTTCTCCCATCACGGCAAGTGATTCTGACATGGTTGCAGTTCACACAGAGCTTGTGCGCACAGCTTGTGCTCCAAAATACGAGTTTTGCCTCCTGCCTTCTAGGCAAGAGTGCGATTTGTTCACAGCTTTCTCAGCTCGAAAAAAGCCTGCTCAGCATCGTTCGTGCTTCTCCCATCACGGCAAGTGATTCTGACATGGTTGCAGTTCACACAGAGCTTGTGCACACAGCTTGTGCTCCAAAAGCGGGGTTTTGCCTCTTGCCGCCTAGGCGCAAGTTTTAATTAGTAGCAGCTTTTTCAGCTCGAAAGAAACCTGCTCAGAATCGTTCGTGCCTCTCCCATCACGGCAAGTGATTCTGACATGGTTGCAGTACACACGGAGCTTGTGCGCACAGCTTTTGCTTCAAAATACGAGTTTTGCCTCCTGCCTTCTAGGCAAGAGTGCGATTTGTTCACAGCTTTCTCAGCTCGAAAAAAGCATTCTCAGCATTGTTCGATCCTCTCCCATCACGGCAAGTGATTCTGACATGGTTGCAGTACACACGGAGCTTGTGCGCACAGCTTGTGCTCCAAAAACGGGGTTTTGCCTCTTGCCGCCTAGGAACAAGTTTTAATTAGTAGCATTTTTCTCAGCTCGAAAGAAGCCTGCTCAGAATCGTTCGTGCCTCTCCCATCACGGCACGTGATTCTGACATGGTTGCAGTACACACGGAGCTTGTGCGCACAGCTTGTGCTCCAAAAGCGGGTTATTTCTTCCTGCCTTCTAGGCACAAGTGCGATTTGTTCGCATTTTTCTCAGCTCGAAAGAAGCCTGCTCAGCATCGTTCGTGCCTCTCCCATCACGGCAAGTGATTCTGACATGGTTGCAGTTCACACGGAGCTTGTGTGCACAAATTGTGCTCCAAAAAAAGGGTTTTGTCTCCTGTTTCCTAAGCACAACTTCGACTTAGTAGCAGCTTTCTCAGCTCCAAAGAAGCCTGCTCAGCATCGTTCGTGTCTCTCCCATCACGGCAAGTGATTCTGACATAGTTGCAATTCACATGGAGCTTGTGCGCACAGCTTGTGCTCCAAAAGCGGGGTTTTGCCTCCTGCCGCCTAGGCACAAGATTTACTAAGTTGCAGGTTTCTCAGCTCGAAAGAAACCTGCTTAGCATCGTTCGTGCTTCTCCTATCACGGTAAGTGATTCTGACATGGTTGCAGTTCACACGGAGCTTGTGCGCACAGCTTGTGCTCCAAAAGCGGGGTTTTGCCTCTTGCCGCCTAGGCGCAAGTTCTAATTAGTAGCCTTTTTCTCAACTCGAAAGAAGCCTTCTCAGAATCGTTCGTGCTTCCCCTATCACGGTAAGTGATTCTGACATGGTTGCAGTTCACACGGAGCTTGTGCGCACAGCTTGTGCTCCAAAAGCGGGGTTTTGCCTCTTGCCGCCTAGGCGCAAGTTCTAATTAGTAGCCTTTTTCTCAGCTCGAAAGAAGCCTGCTCAGCATCGTTCGTGCCTCTCCCATCACGGCAAGTGATTCTGACATGGTTGCAATTCACACGGAGATTGTGCGCACAGCTTGTGCCTCAAAATAGGGGTTTTGCCTCCTGCCACCTAGGAAAGAGTGCGATTTGTTCACAGCTTTCTCAGCTCGAAAAAAGCATTCTCAGCGTCGTTCGTGCTTCTCCCATCACGGCAAGTGATTCTGACATGGTTGCAGTTAACACGGAGCTTGTGCGCACAGCTTGTGCTCCAAAAGCGGGTTATTTCTTCCTGCCTTCTAGGCACAAGTGCGATTTGTTCGCATTTTTCTCAGCTCGAAAGAAGCCTGCTCAGCATCGTTCGTGCCTCTCCCATCACGGCAAGTGATTCTGACATGGTTGCAGTTCACACGGTGCTTGTGCGCACAGCTTGTGCTCCAAAATAGGGGTTTTGCTGCCTGCCTCCTAGGCAAGAGTGCGATTTGTTCACAGCTTTGTTAGCTGGAAAGAAGCCTGCTCAGCATCGTTTGTGCATTTCCCATCACGGCAAGTGATTCTGACATGGTTGCAGTTCACACAGAGCTTGTGCACACAGCTTGTGCTCCAAAAGCGGGGTTTTGCCTCTTGCCGCCTAGGCGCAAGTTTTAATTAGTAGCAGCTTTTTCAGCTCGAAAGAAACCTGCTCAGAATCGTTCGTGCCTCTCCCATCACGGCAAGTGATTCTGACATGGTTGCAATACACACGGAGCTTGTGCGCACAGCTTTTGCTTCAAAATACGAGTTTTGCCTCCTGCCTTCTAGGCAAGAGTGCGATTTGTTCACAGCTTTCTCAGCTCGAAAAAAGCATTCTCAGCATTGTTCGATCCTCTCCCATCACGGCAAGTGATTCTGACATGGTTGCAGTACACACGGAGCTTGTGCGCACAGCTTGTGCTCCAAAAGCGGGGTTTTGCCTCTTGCCGCCTAGGCACAAGTTTTAATTAGTAGCATTTTTCTCAGCTCGAAAGAAGCCTGCTCAGAATCGTTCGTGCCTCTCCCATCACGGCACGTGATTCTGACATGGTTGCAGTACACACGGAGCTTGTGCGCACAGCTTTTGCTTCAAAATACGAGTTTTGCCTCCTGCCTTCTAGGCAAGAGTGCGATTTGTTCACAGCTTTCACAGCTCGAAAAAAGCCTTCTCAGCGTCGTTCGTGCTTCTCCCATCACGGCAAGTGATTCTGACATGGTTGCAGTTCACACGGAGCTTGTGCGCACAGCTTGTGCTCCAAAAGCGGGTTATTTCTTCCTGCCTTCTAGGCACAAGTGCGATTTGTTCGCATTTTTCTCAGCTCGAAAGAAGCCTGCTCAGCATCGTTCGTGCCTCTCCCATCACGGCAAGTGATTCTGACATGGTTGCAGTTCACACGGAGCTTGTGCGCACAGCTTGTGCTCCAAAAGCGGGGTTTTGCCTCCTGCCGCCTAGGCACAAGATTTACTAAGTTGCAGGTTTCTCAGCTCGAAAGAAACCTGCTTAGCATCGTTCGTGCTTCTCCTATCACGGTAAGTGATTCTGACATGGTTGCAGTTCACACGGAGCTTGTGCGCACAGCTTGTGCTCCAAAAGCGGGGTTTTGCCTCTTGCCGCCTAGGCGCAAGTTCTAATTAGTAGCCTTTTTCTCAACTCGAAAGAAGCCTTCTCAGAATCGTTCGTGCTTCCCCTATCACGGTAAGTGATTCTGACATGGTTGCAGTTCACACGGAGCTTGTGCGCACAGCTTGTGCTCCAAAAGCGGGGTTTTGCCTCTTGCCGCCTAGGCGCAAGTTCTAATTAGTAGCCTTTTTCTCAGCTCGAAAGAAGCCTGCTCAGCATCGTTCGTGCCTCTCCCATCACGGCAAGTGATTCTGACATGGTTGCAATTCACACGGAGATTGTGCGCACAGCTTGTGCCTGAAAATCGGGGTTTTGCCTCCTGCCACCTAGGAAAGAGTGCGATTTGTTCACAGCATTCTCAGCTCGAAAAAAGCATTCTCAGCGTCGTTCGTGCTTCTCCCATCACGGCAAGTGATTCTGACATGGTTGCAGTTCACACAGAGCTTGTGCGCACAGCTTGTGCTCCAAAATACGAGTTTTGCCTCCTGCCTTCTAGGCAAGAGTGCGATTTGTTCACAGCTTTCTCAGCTCGAAAAAAGCCTGCTCAGCATCGTTTGTGCATTTCCCATCACGGCAAGTGATTCTGACATGGTTGCAGTTCACACAGAGCTTGTGCACACAGCTTGTGCTCCAAAAGCGGGGTTTTGCCTCTTGCCGCCTAGGCGCAAGTTTTAATTAGTAGCAGCTTTTTCAGCTCGAAAGAAACCTGCTCAGAATCGTTCGTGCCTCTCCCATCACGGCAAGTGATTCTGACATGGTTGCAGTACACACGGAGCTTGTGCGCACAGCTTTTGCTTCAAAATACGAGTTTTGCCTCCTGCCTTCTAGGCAAGAGTGCGATTTGTTCACAGCTTTCTCAGCTCGAAAAAAGCATTCTCAGCATTGTTCGATCCTCTCCCATCACGGCAAGTGATTCTGACATGGTTGCAGTACACACGGAGCTTGTGCGCACAGCTTGTGCTCCAAAAGCGGGGTTTTGCCTCTTGCCGCCTAGGCACAAGTTTTAATTAGTAGCATTTTTCTCAGCTCGAAAGAAGCCTGCTCAGAATCGTTTGTGCCTCTCCCATCACGGCAAGTGATTCTGACATGGTTGCAATTCACACGGAGATTGTGCGCACAGCTTGTGCCTCAAAATAGGGGTTTTGCCTCCTGCCACCTAGGTTAGAGTGCGATTTGTTCACAGCTTTCTCAGCTCGAAAAAAGCATTCTCAGCGTCGTTCGTGCTTTTCCCATCATGGCAAGTGATTCTGACATGGTTGCAGTTCACACGGAGCTTGTGCGCACAGCTTGTGCTCCAAAAGCGGGTTATTTCTTCCTGCCTTCTAGGCACAAGTGCGATTTGTTCGCATTTTTCTCAGCTCGAAAGAAGCCTGCTCAGAATCGTTCGTGCCTCTCCCATCACGGCAAGTGATTCTGACATGGTTGCAGTTCACACGGTGCTTGTGTGCACAGCTTGTACTCTAAAAGCGGGGTTTGGCCTCTTGCCGCCTAGGCACAAGTTTTAATTAGTAGCAGCTTTTTCAGCTCGAAAGAAGCCTGCTCAGAATCGTTCGTGCTTCTCCCATCACGGCAAGAGATTCTGACATAGTTGCAATTCACATGGAGCTTGTGCGCACAGCTTGTGCTCCAAAAGCGGGGTTTTGCCTCCTGCCGCCTAGGCACAAGATTTACTAGGTTGCAGGTTTCTCAGCTCGAAAGAAACCTGCTTAGCATCGTTCGTGCTTCTCCTATCACGGTAAGTGATTCTGACATGGTTGCAGTTCACACGGAGCTTGTGCGCACAGCTTGTGCTCCAAAAGCGGGGTTTTGCCTCCTGCCTCCTAGGCAAGAGTGCGATTTGTTCACAGCTTTGTTAGCTGGAAAGAAGCCTGCTCAGCATTGTTCGTTCCTCTCCCATCACGACAAGTGATTCTGACATGGTTGCAGTTCACACCGGGCTTGTGCGCACAGCTTATACTGTAAAAGCGGGGTTTGGCCTCCTGCCGCCTAGGCACAAGTTTTAATTAGTAGCAGCTTTCTCAGCTCGAAAGAAGCCTGCTCAGAATCGTTCGTGCAACTCCCATCACGGCAAGAGATTCTGACATTGTTGCAATTCACACGAAGCTTGTGCGCACAGCTTGTGCTCCAAAAGCGGGGTTTTGCCTCCTGCCGCCTAGGCACAAGTTTTACTAAGTAGCAGGTTTCTCAGCTCGAAAGAAACCTGCTCAGTATCGTTCGTGCTTCTCCTATCACGGTAAGTGATTCTGACATGGTTGCAGTTCACACGGTGCTTGTGCGCACAGATTCTGCTCCAAAAGCGGGGTTTTGCCTCCTGCCTCCTAGGCAAGAGTGCGATTTGTTCACAGCTTTGTTAGCTGGAAAGAAGCCTGCTCAGCATCGTTTGTGCATTTCCCATCATGGCAAGTGATTCTGACATGGTTGCAGTTCACACAGAGCTTGTGCACACAGCTTGTGCGCCAAAAGCGGGGTTTTGCCTCTTGCCGCCTAGGCGCAAGTTTTAATTAGTAGCAGCTTTTTCAGCTCGAAAGAAGCCTGCTCAGAATCGTTCGAGCCTCTCCCATCACGGCAAGAGATTCTGACATGGTTGCAGTTCGCACGGAGCTTGTGTGCACAAATTGTGCTCCAAAAGCGGGGTTTTGTCTCCTGTTTCCTAATCACAACTTCGACTTGGTAGCAGCTGTCTTAGCTCCAAAGAAGCCTGCTCAGCATCGTTCGTGCCTCTCCATCACGGCAAGTGATTCTGACATGGTTGCAGTACACACGGTGCTTGTGCGCACAGCTTTTCTCCAATATACGAGTTTTGCCTCCTGCCTTCTAGGCAAGAGTGCGATTTGTTCACAGCTTTCACAGCTCGAAAAAAGCCTTCTCAGCGTGGTTCGTGCTTCTCCCATCACGGCAAGTGATTCTGACATGGTTGCAGTTCACACGGAGCTTATGCGCACAGCTTGTGCTCCAAAAGCGGGTTATTTCTTCCTGCCTTCTAGGCACAAGTGCGATTTGTTCGGGTTTTTCTCAGCTCGAAAGAAGCCTGCTCAGCATCGTTCGTGCGTCTCCCATCACGGCAAGTGATTCCGACATGGTTGCAGTTCACACGGAGCTTGTGCGCGCAGCTTTTGCTCCAAAATACGAGTTTTGTCTCCTGTTTCCTAAGCACAAATTCGACTTGGTAGCAGCTGTCTTAGCTCGGAAGAAGCCTGCTCAGCATCGTTCGTGAGACTCCCATAACGGCAAGAGATTCTGACATGGTTGCAATTCACACGAAGCTTGTGCGCACGGCTTGTGCTCCAAAAGCGGGGTTTTGCCTCCTGCCGCCTAGGCACAAGTTTTACTAAGTTGCAGGTTTCTCAACTCGAAAGAAGCCTTCTCAGAATCGTTCGTGCTTCTCCTATCACGGTAAGTGATTCTGACATGGTTGCAGTTCACACGGTGCTTGTGCGCACAGCTTGTGCTCCAAAAGCGGGGTTTTGCCTCCTGCCTCCTAGGCAAGAGTGCGATTTGTTCACAGCTTTGTTAGCTGGAAAGAAGCCTGCTCAGCATTGTTCGTTCCTCCCCCATCACGGCAAGTGATTCTGACATGGTTGCAGTACACACGGAGCTTGTGCGCACAGCTTGTGCTCCAAAAGCGGGGTTTTGCCTCTTGCCGCCTAGGCGCAAGTTCTAATTAGTAGCCTTTTTCTCAGCACGAAAGAAGCCTGCTCAGCATCGTTCGTGTATCTCCCATAACGGCAAGAGATTCTGACATGGTTGCAATTCACACGAAGCTTGTGCGCACGGCTTGTGCTCCAAAAGCGGGGTTTTGCCTCCTGCCTCCTAGGCAAGAGTGCGATTTGTTCCCAGCTTTGTTAGCTGGAAAGAAGCCTGCTCAGCATTTTTCGTTCCTCTCCCATCACGGCAAGTGATTCTGACATGGTTGCAGTACACACGGAGCTTGTGCGCACAGCTTGTGCTCCAAAAGCGGGGTTTTGCCTCTTGCCGCCTAGGCGCAAGTTCTAATTAGTAGCCTTTTTCTCAGCACGAAAGAAGCCTGCTCAGCATCGTTCGTGTATCTCCCATAACGGCAAGAGATTCTGACATGGTTGCAATTCACACGAAGCTTGTGCGCACGGCTTGTGCTCCAAAAGCGGGGTTTTGCCTCCTGCCTCCTAGGCAAGTGTGCGATTTGTTCCCAGCTTTGCTAGCTCGAAAGAAGCCTGCTCAGCGTCGTTCGTTCCTCTCCCATCACGGCAAGTGATTCTGACATGGTTGCAGTACACACGGAGCTTGTGCGCACAGCTTGTGCCTCAAAATAGGGGTTTTGCCTCCTGCATCCTAGAAAAGAGTGCGATTTGTTCACAGCTTTCTCAGCTCGAAAAAAGCATTCTCAGCGTCGTTCGTGCTTCTCCCACACGGCAAGTGATTCTGACATGGTTGCAGTTCACACAGAGCTTGTGCGCACAGCTTGTGCTCCAAAATAGGAGTTTTGCCTCCTGCCTTCTAGGCAAGAGTGCGATTTGATCACAGCTTTCTCAGCTCGAAAAAAGCCTGCTCAGCATCGTTCGTGCTTCTCCCATCACGGAAAGTGATTCTGACATGGTTGCAATTCACACGGAGCTTGTGCGCACAGGTTGTGCTCCAAAAGCAGGGTTTTGCCTCCTGCCGCCTAGGCACAAGTTTTACTAAGTTGCAGGTTTCTCAGCTCGAAAGAAACCTGCTCAGTATCGTTCGTGCTTCTCCTATCACGGTAAGTGATTCTGACATGGTTGCAGTTCACACGGTGCTTGTGCGCACAGCTTGTGCTCCAAAATAGGGGTTTTGCCTCCTGCCTCCTAGGCAAGAGTGCGATTTGTTCACAGCTTTGTTAGCTGGAAAGAAGCCTGCTCAGCATCGTTTGTGCATTTCCCATCACGGCAAGTGATTCTGACATGGTTGCAGTTCACACAGAGCTTGTGCACACAGCTTGTGCTCCAAAAGCGGGGTTTTGCCTCTTGCCGCCTAGGCGCAAGTTTTAATTAGTAGCAGCTTTTTCAGCTCGAAAGAAACCTGCTCAGAATCGTTCGTGCCTCTCCCATCACGGCAAGTGATTCTGACATGGTTGCAGTACACACGGAGCTTGTGCGCACAGCTTTTGCTTCAAAATACGAGTTTTGCCTCCTGCCTTCTAGGCAAGAGTGCGATTTGTTCACAGCTTTCACAGCTCGAAAAGAGCCTTCTCAGCGTCGATCGTGCTTCTCCCATCACGGCAAGTGATTCTGACATGGTTGCAGTTCACACGGAGCTTGTGCGCACAGCTTTTACTCCAAAAGCGGGTTATTTCTTCCTGCCTTCTAGGCACAAGTGCGATTTGTTCGCATTTTTCTCAGCTCGAAAGAAGCCTGCTCAGCATCGTTCGTGCCTCTCCCATCACGGCAAGTGATTCTGACATGGTTGCAGTTCACACGGAGCTTGTGCGCACAGCTTGTGCTCCAAAATACGAGTTTTGCCTCCTGCCTCCTAGGCAAGAGTGCGATTTGTTCACAGCTTTCTCAGCTCGAAAAAGCATTCTCAGCATTGTTCGATCCTCTCCCATCACGGCAAGTGATTCTGACATGGTTGCAGTTCACACGGAGCTTGTGCGCACAGCTTGTGCTCCAAAAGCGGGGTTTTGCCTCTTGCCGCCTAGGCACAAGTTTTAATTAGTAGCATCTTTCTCAGCTCGAAAGAAGCCTGCTCAGAATCGTTCGTGCCTCTCCCATCACGGCACGTGATTCTGACATGGTTGCAGTACACACAGAGCTTGTGCGCACAGCTTTTGCTTCAAAATACGAGTTTTGCCTCCTGCCTTCTAGGCAAGAGTGCGATTTGTTCACAGCTTTCACAGCTCGAAAAAAGCATTCTCAGCGTCGTTCGTGCTTCTCCCATCACGGCAAGTGATTCTGACATGGTTGCAGTTCACACGGAGCTTGTGCGCACAGCTTGTGCTCCAAAAGCGGGTTATTTCTTCCTGCCTTCTAGGCACAAGTGCGATTTGTTCGCATTTTTCTCAGCTCGAAAGAAGCCTGCTCAACATCGTTCGTGCCTCTCCCATCACGGCAAGAGATTCTGACATGGTTGCAGTTCACACGGAGCTTGTGTGCACAAATTGTGCTCCAAAAAAAGGGTTTTGTCTCCTGTTTCCTAAGCACAACTTCGACTTAGTAGCAGCTTTCTCAGCTCCAAAGAAGCCTGCTCAGCATCGTTCGTGTCTCTCCCATCACGGCAAGTGATTCTGACATGGTTGCAATTCACACTGGAGCTTGTGCGCACAGCTTGTGCTCCAAAAGCGGGGTTTTGCCTCCTGCCGCCTAGGCACAAGATTTACTAAGTTGCAGGCTTTCTCAGCTCGAAAGAAGCCTGCTTCAGCATCATTCGTGCCTCTCCTATCACGGTAAGTGATTCTGACATGGTTGCAGTTCACACGGAGCTTGTGCGCACAGCTTGTGCTCCAAAAAGCAGGGTTTTGCCTCCTTGCCGCCTAGGCAGCAAGTTCTAATTAGTAGCCTTTTTCTCAACTCGAAAGAAGCCTTCTCAGCATCGTTCGTGCTTCTCCCATCACGGTAAGTGATTCTGACATGGTTGCAGTTCACACGGAGCTTGTGCGCACAGCTTGTGCTCCAAAAGCGGGGTTTTGCCTCTTGCCGCCTAGGCGCAAGTTCTAATTAGTAGCCTTTTTCTCAGCTCGAAAGAAGCCTGCTCAGCATCGTTCGTGCCTCTCCCATCACGGCAAGTGATTCTGACATGGTTGCAATTCACACGGAGATTGTGCGCACAGCTTGTGCCTCAAAATAGGGGTTTTGCCTCCTGCCACCTAGGAAAGAGTGCGATTTGTTCACAGCATTCTCAGCTCGAAAAAAGCATTCTCAGCGTCGTTCGTGCTTCTCCCATCACGGCAAGTGATTCTGACATGGTTGCAGTTCACACAGAGCTTGTGCGCACAGCTTGTGCTCCAAAATACGAGTTTTGCCTCCTGCCTTCTAGGCAAGAGTGCGATTTGTTCACAGCTTTCTCAGCTCGAAAAAAGCCTGCTCAGCATCGTTTGTGCATTTCCCATCACGGCAAGTGATTCTGACATGGTTGCAGTTCACACAGAGCTTGTGCACACAGCTTGTGCTCCAAAAGCGGGGTTTTGCCTCTTGCCGCCTAGGCGCAAGTTTTAATTAGTAGCAGCTTTTTCAGCTCGAAAGAAACCTGCTCAGAATCGTTCGTGCCTCTCCCATCACGGCAAGTGATTCTGACATGGTTGCAGTTCACACGGAGCTTGTGCGCACAGCTTTTGCTTCAAAATACGAGTTTTGCCTCCTGCCTTCTAGGCAAGAGTGCGATTTGTTCACAGCTTTCTCAGCTCGAAAAAAGCATTCTCAGCATCGTTCGTGCTTCTCCCATCACGGCAAGTGATTCTGACATGGTTGCAGTACACACGGAGCTTGTGCGCACAGCTTGTGCTCCAAAAGCGGGGTTTTGCCTCTTGCCGCCTAGGCACAAGTTTTAATTAGTAGCATTTTTCTCAGCTCGAAAGAAGCCTGCTCAGAATCGTTCGTGCCTCTCCCATCACGGCAAGTGATTCTGACATGGTTGCAATTCACACGGAGATTGTGCGCACAGCTTGTGCCTCAAAATAGGGGTTTTGCCTCCTGCCACCTAGGTAAGAGTGCGATTTGTTCACAGCTTTCTCAGCTCGAAAAAAGCATTCTCAGCGTCGTTCGTGCTTTTCCCATCATGGCAAGTGATTCTGACATGGTTGCAGTTCACACGGAGCTTGTGCGCACAGCTTGTGCTCCAAAAGCGGGTTATTTCTTCCTGCCTTCTAGGCACAAGTGCGATTTGTTCGCATTTTTCTCAGCTCGAAAGAAGCCTGCTCAGAATCGTTCGTGCCTCTCTCATCACGGCACGTGATTCTGACATGGTTGCAGTACACACGGAGCTTGTGCGCACAGCTTTTGCTTCAAAATACGAGTTTTGCCTCCTGCCTTCTGGGCAAGAGTGCGATTTGTTCACAGCTTTCACAGCTCGAAAAAAGCCTTCTCAGCGTCGTTCGTGCTTCTCCCATCACGGCAAGTGATTCTGACATGGTTGCAGTTCACACGGAGCTTGTGCGCACAGCTTGTGCCCCAAAAGCGGGTTATTTCTTCCTGCCTTCTAGGCACAAGTGCGATTTGTTCGCATTTTTCTCAGCTCAAAAGAGGCCTGCTCAGCATCGTTCGTGCCTCTCCCATCACGGCAAGAGATTCTGACATGGTTGCAGTTCACACGGAGCTTGTGTGCACAAATTGTGCTCCAAAAAAAGGGTTTTGTCTCCTGTTTCCTAAGCACAACTTCGACTTAGTAGCAGCTTTCTCAGCTCCAAAGAAGCCTGCTCAGCATCGTTCGTGTCTCTCCCATCACGGCAAGTGATTCTGACATAGTTGCAATTCACATGGAGCTTGTGCGCACAGCTTGTGCTCCAAAAGCGGGGTTTTGCCTCCTGCCGCCTAGGCACAAGATTTACTAAGTTGCAGGTTTCTCAGCTCGAAAGAAACCTGCTTAGCATCGTTCGTGCTTCTCCTATCACGGTAAGTGATTCTGACATGGTTGCAGTTCACACGGAGCTTGTGCGCACAGCTTGTGCTCCAAAAGCGGGGTTTTGCCTCTTGCCGCCTAGGCGCAAGTTCTAATTAGTAGCCTTTTTCTCAACTCGAAAGAAGCCTTCTCAGCATCGTTCGTGCTTCCCCTATCACGGTAAGTGATTCTGACATGGTTGCAGTTCACACGGAGCTTGTGCGCACAGCTTGTGCTCCAAAAGCGGGGTTTTGCCTCTTGCTGCCTAGGCGCAAGTTCTAATTAGTAGCCTTTTTCTCAGCTCGAAAGAAGCCTGCTCAGCATCGTTCGTGCCTCTCCCATCACGGCAAGTGATTCTGACATGGTTGCAATTCACACGGAGATTGTGCGCACAGCTTGTGCCTGAAAATCGGGGTTTTGCCTCCTGCCACCTAGGAAAAAGTGCGATTTGTTCACAGCATTCTCAGCTCGAAAAAAGCATTCTCAGCGTCGTTCGTGCTTCTCCCATCACGGCAAGTGATTCTGACATGGTTGCAGTTCACACAGAGCTTGTGCGCACAGCTTGTGCTCCAAAATACGAGTTTTGCCTCCTGCCTCCTAGGCAAGAGTGCGATTTGTTCACAGCTTTGTTAGCTGGAAAGAAGCCTGCTCAGCATCGTTTGTGCATTTCCCATCACGGCAAGTGATTCTGACATGGTTGCAGTTCACACAGAGCTTGTGCACACAGCTTGTGCTCCAAAAGCGGGGTTTTGCCTCTTGCCGCCTAGGCGCAAGTTTTAATTAGTAGCAGCTTTTTCAGCTCGAAAGAAACCTGCTCAGAATCGTTCGTGCCTCTCCCATCACGGCAAGTGATTCTGACATGGTTGCAGTACACACGGAGCTTGTGCGCACAGCTTTTGCTTCAAAATACGAGTTTTGCCTCCTGCCTTCTAGGCAAGAGTGCGATTTGTTCACAGCTTCACAGCTCGAAAAGAGCCTTCTCAGCGTCGATCGTGCTTCTCCCATCACGGCAAGTGATTCTGACATGGTTGCAGTTCACACGGAGCTTGTGCGCACAGCTTTTGCTCCAAAAGCGGGTTATTTCTTCCTGCCTTCTAGGCACAAGTGCGATTTGTTCGCATTTTTCTCAGCTCGAAAGAAGCCTGCTCAGCATCGTTCGTGCCTCTCCCATCACGGCAAGTGATTCTGACATGGTTGCAGTTCACACGGAGCTTGTGCGCACAGCTTGTGCTCCAAAATACGAGTTTTGCCTCCTGCCTCCTAGGCAAGAGTGCGATTTGTTCACAGCTTCACAGCTCGAAAAGAGCCTTCTCAGCGTCGATCGCGCTTCTCCCATCACGGCAAGTGATTCTGACATGGTTGCAGTTCACACGGAGCTTGTGCGCGCAGCTTTTTCTCCAAAAGCGGGTTATTTCTTCCTGCCTTCTAGGCACAAGTGCGATTTGTTCGCATTTTTCTCAGCTCGAAAGAAGCCTGCTCAGCATCCGTCGTGCCTCTCCCATCACGGCAAGAGATTCTGACATGGTTGCCGTTCACACGGAGCTTGTGTGTACAAATTGTGCCTCAAAATAAGGGTTTTGTCTCCTGTTTCCTAAGCAAACCTTCGACTTAGTAGCAGCTTTCTCAGCTCCAAAGAAGCCTGCTCAGCATCGTTTGTGTCTCTCCCATCACGGCAAGTGATTCTGACATAGTTGCAATTCACATGGAGCTTGTGCGCACAGCTTGTGCTCCAAAAGCGGGGTTTTGCCTCCTGCCGCCTAGGCACAAGATTTACTAAGTTGCAGGTTTCTCAGCTCGAAAGAAGCCTGCTTAGCATCGTTCGTGCTTCTCCTAACACGGCAAGTGATTCTGACATGGTTGCAGTTCACACGGTGCTTGTGCGCACAGCTTGTGCTCCAAAAGCGGGGTTTTGCCTCTTGCCGCCTAGGCGCAAGTTCTAATTAGTAGCCTTTTTCTCAACTCGAAAGAAGCCTTCTCAGAATCGTTCGTCCTTCTCCTATCACGGTAAGTGATTCTGACATGGTTGCAGTTCACACGGAGCTTGTGCGCACAGCTTGTGCTCCAAAAGCGGGGTTTTGCCTCTTGCCGCCTAGGCGCAAGTTCTAATTAGTAGCCTTTTTCTCAACTCGAAAGAAGCCTTCTCAGAATCGTTCGTGCTTCTCCTATCACGGTAAGTGATTCTGACATGGTTGCAGTTCACACGGAGCTTGTGCGCACAGCTTGTGCTCCAAAAGCGGGGTTTTGCCTCTTGCCGCCTTGGCGCAAGTTCTAATTAGTAGCCTTTTTCTCAACTCGAAAGAAGCCTTCTCAGAATCGTTCGTGCTTCTCCTATCACGGTAAGTGATTCTGACATGGTTGCAGTTCACACGGAGCTTGTGCGCACAGCTTGTGCTCCAAAAGCGGGGTTTTGCCTCTTGCCGCCTAGGCGCAAGTTCTAATTAGTAGCCTTTTTCTCAGCTCGAAAGAAGCCTGCTCAGCATCGTTCGTGCCTCTCCCATCACGGCAAGTGATTCTGACATGGTTGCAATTCACACGGAGATTGTGCGCACAGCTTGTGCCTCAAAATAGGGGTTTTGCCTCCTGCCACCTAGGAAAGAGTGCGATTTGTTCACAGCTTTCTCAGCTCGAAAAAAGCATTCTCAGCGTCGTTCGTGCTTCTCCCATCACGGCAAGTGATTCTGACATGGTTGCAGTTCACACAGAGCTTGTGCGCACAGCTTGTGCTCCAAAATACGAGTTTTGCCTCCTGCCTTCTAGGCAAGAGTGCGATTTGTCAATAGCTTTCTCAGCTCGAAAAAAGCTTGCTCAGCATCGTTCGTGCTTCTCCCATCACGGAAAGTGATTCTGACATGGTTGCAATTCCCACGGAGCTTGTGCGCACAGCTTGTGCTCCAAAATAGGGGTTTTGCCTCCGGCCGCCTAGGCACAAGTTTTACTAAGTTGCAGGTTTCTCAGCTCGAAAGAAACCGGCTCAGTATCGTTCGTGCTTCTCCTACCACGGCAAGTGATTCTGACATGGTTGCAGTTCACACGGTGCTTGTGCGCACAGCTTGTGCTCCAAAATAGGGGTTTTGCCTCCTGCCTTCTAGGCAAGAGTGCGATTTGTTCACAGCTTTCACAGCTCGAAAAAAGCCTTCTCAGCGTCGTTCGTGCTTCTCCCATCACGGCAAGTGATTCTGACATGGTTGCAGTTCACACGGAGCTTGTGCGCACAGCTTTTGCTTCAAAATACGAGTTTTGCCTCCTGCCTTCTAGGCAAGAGTGCGATTTGTTCACAGCTTTCACAGCTCGAAAAAAGCCTTCTCAGCGTCGTTCGTGCTTCTCCCATCACGGCAAGTGATTCTGACATGGTTGCAGTTCACACGGAGCTTGTGCGCACAGCTTTTGCTCCAAAAGCGGGTTATTTCTTCCTGCCTTCTAGGCACAAGTGCGATTTGTTCGCATTTTTCTCAGCTCGAAAGAAGCCTGCTCAGCATCGTTCGTGCCTCTCCCATCACGGCAAGTGATTCTGACATGGTTGCAGGACACACGGAGCTTGTGCGCACAGCTTTTGCTTCAAAATACGAGTTTTGCCTCCTGCCTTCTAGGCAAGAGTGCGATTTGTTCACAGCTTTGTTAGCTGGAAAGAAGCCTGCTCAGCATCGTTTGTGCATTTCCCATCACGGCAAGTGATTCTGACATGGTTGCAGTTCACACAGAGCTTGTGCACACAGCTTGTGCTCCAAAAGCGGGGTTTTGCCTCTTGCCGCCTAGGCGCAAGTTTTAATTAGTAGCAGCTTTTTCAGCTCGAAAGAAACCTGCTCAGAATCGTTCGTGCCTCTCCCATCACGGCAAGTGATTCTGACATGGTTGCAGTACACACGGAGCTTGTGCGCACAGCTTTTGCTTCAAAATACGAGTTTTGCCTCCTGCCTTCTAGGCAAGAGTGCGATTTGTTCACAGCTTTCACAGCTCGAAAAAAGCCTTCTCAGCGTCGTTCGTGCTTCTCCCATCACGGCAAGTGATTCTGACATGGTTGCAGTTCACACGGAGCTTGTGCGCACAGCTTTTGCTCCAAAAGCGGGTTATTTCTTCCTGCCTTCTAGGCACAAGTGCGATTTGTTCGCATTTTTCTCAGCTCGAAAGAAGCCTGCTCAGCATCGTTCGTGCCTCTCCCATCACGGCAAGTGATTCTGACATGGTTGCAGGACACACGGAGCTTGTGCGCACAGCTTTTGCTTCAAAATACGAGTTTTGCCTCCTGCCTTCTAGGCAAGAGTGCGATTTGTTCACAGCTTTCTCAGCTCGAAAAAAGCATTCTCAGCATTGTTCGATCCTCTCCCATCACGGCAAGTGATTCTGACATGGTTGCAGTACACACGGAGCTTGTGCGCACAGCTTGTGCTCCAAAAGCGGGGTTTTGCCTCTTGCCGCCTAGGCGCAAGTTCTAATTAGTAGCCTTTTTCTCAGCACAAAAGAAGCCTGCTCAGCATCGTTCGTGCCTCTCCCATCACGGCAAGTGATTCTGACATGGTTGCAATTCACACGGAGATTGTGCGCACAGCTTGTGCCTCAAAATAGGGGTTTTGCCTCCTGCCACCTAGGAAAGAGTGCGATTTGTTCACAGCTTTCTCAGCTCGAAAAAAGCATTCTCAGCGTCGTTCGTGCTTCTCCCATCACGGCAAGTGATTCTGACATGGTTGCAGTTCACACAGAGCTTGTGCGCACAGCTTGTGCTCCAAAATACGAGTTTTGCCTCCTGCCACCTAGGAAAGAGTGCGATTTGTTCACAGCTTTCTCAGCTCGAAAAAAGCATTCTCAGCGTCGTTCGTGCTTCTCCCATCACGGAAAGTGATTCTGACATGGTTGCAATTCCCACGGAGCTTGTGCGCACAGCTTGTGCTCCAAAAGCAGGGTTTTGCCTCCTGCCGCCTAGGCACAAGTTTTACTAAGTTGCAGGTTTCTCAGCTCGAAAGAAACCTGCTCAGTATCGTTCGTGCTTCTCCTATCACGGTAAGTGATTCTGACATGGTTGCAGTTCACACGGTGCTTGTGCGCACAGCTTGTGCTCCAAAATAGGGGTTTTGCCTCCTGCCTCCTAGGCAAGAGTGCGATTTGTTCACAGCTTTGTTAGCTGGAAAGAAGCCTGCTCAGCATCGTTTGTGCATTTACCATCACGGCAAGTGATTCTGACATGGTTGCAGTTCACACAGAGCTTGTGCACACAGCTTGTGCTCCAAAAGCGGGTTATTTCTTCCTGCCTTCTAGGCACAAGTGCGATTTGTTCGCATTTTTCTCAGCTCGAAAGAAGCCTGCTCAGCATCTTTCGTGCCTCTCCCATCACGGCAAGTGATTCTGACATGGTTGCAGTTCACACGGAGCTTGTGTTTACAGCTTGTACTCTAAAAGCGGGGTTTGGCCTCTTGCCGCCTAGGCACAAGTTTTAATTAGTAGCAGCTTTTTCAGCTCGAAAGAAGCCTGCTCAGAATCGTTCGTGCTTCTCCCATCACGGCAAGAGATTCTGACATAGTTGCAATTCACACAGAGCTTGTGCGCACAGCTTATACTGTAAAAGCGGGGTTTTTCCTCCTGCCGCCTAGGCACAAGTTTTACTAAGTTGCAGGTTTCTCAGCTCGAAAGAAACCTTCTTAGCATCGTTCGTGCTTCTCCTATAACGGTAAGTGATTCTGACATCGTTGCAGTTCACACGGTGCTTGTGCGCACACCTTGGGCTCCAAAAGCGGGGTTTTGCCTCCTGCCTCCTAGGCAAGAGTGCGATTTGTTCACAGCTTTGTTAGCTGGAAAGAAGCCTGCTCAGCATTGTTCGTTCCTCTCCCATCACGGCAAGTGATTCTGACATGGTTGCAGTTCACACGGAGCTTGTGCGCACAGCTTGTGCTCCAAAAGCGGGGTTTTGCCTCTTGCCGCCTAGGCACAAGTTTTAATTAGTAGCATTTTTCTCAGCTCGAAAGAAGCCTGCTCAGAATCGTTCGTGCCTCTCCCATCACGGCAAGTGATTCTGACATGGTTGCAATTCACACGGAGATTGTGCGCACAGCTTGTGCCTCAAAATAGGGGTTTTGCCTCCTGCCACCTAGGTAAGAGTGCGATTTGTTCACAGCTTTCTCAGCTCGAAAAAAGCATTCTCAGCGTCGTTCGTGCTTTTCCCATCATGGCAAGTGATTCTGACATGGTTGCAGTTCACACGGAGCTTGTGCGCACAGCTTGTGCTCCAAAAGCGGGTTATTTCTTCCTGCCTTCTAGGCACAAGTGCGATTTGTTCGCATTTTTCTCAGCTCGAAAGAAGCCTGCTCAGCATCGTTCGTGCCTCTCCCATCACGGCAAGTGATTCTGACATGGTTGCAATTCACACGGAGCTTGTGCGCACAGCTTGTGCCTCAAAATAGGGGTTTTGTCTCCTGCCACCTAGGTAAGAGTGCGATTTGTTCACAGCTTTCTCAGCTCGAAAAAAGCATTCTCAGCGTCGTTCGTGCATTTCCCATCACGGCAAGTGATTCTGACATGGTTGCAGTTCACACGGAGCTTGTGCGCACAGCTTGTGCTCCAAAAGCGGGTTATTTCTTCCTGCCTTCTAGGCACAAGTGCGATTTGTTCGCATTTTTCTCAGCTCGAAAGAAGCCTGCTCAGCATCGTTCGTACAACTCCCATCACGGCAAGTGATTCTGACATGGTTGCAATTCACACGGAGATTGTGCGCACAGCTTGTGCCTCAAAATAGGGGTTTTGCCTCCTGCCACCTAGGTAAGAGTGCAATTTGTTCACAGCTTTCTCAGCTCGAAAAAAGCATTCGCAGCGTCGTTCGTGCTTTTCCCATCATGGCAAGTGATTCTGACATGGTTGCAGTTCACACGGAGCTTGTGCGCACAGCTTGTGCTCCAAAAGCGGGTTATTTCTTCTTGCCTTCTAGGCACAAGTGCGATTTGTTCGCATTTTTCTCAGCTCGAAAGAAGCCTGCTCAGCATCGTTTGTGCATTTCCCATCACGGCAAGTGATTCTGACATGGTTGCAGTTCACACGGAGCTTGTGTGCACAAATTGTGCTCCAAAAAAAGGGTTTTGTCTCCTGTTTCCTAAGCACAACTTCGACTTAGAAGCAGCTTTCTCAGCTCCAAAGAAGCCTGCTCAGCATCGTTCGTGTCTCTCCCATCACGGCAAGTGATTCTGACATGGTTGCAGTTCACACGGAGCTTGTGTGCACAGCTTGTACTCTAAAAGCGGGGTTTGGCCTCTTGCCGCCTAGGCGCAAGTTTTAATTAGTAGCAGCTTTTTCAGCTCGAAAGAAGCCTGCTCAGAATCGTTCGTGAGACTCCCATCACGGCAAGAGATTCTGACATAGTTGCAATTCACATGGAGCTTGTGCGCACAGCTTTTGCTTCAAAATACGAGTTTTGCCTCCTGCCTTCTAGGCAAGAGTGCGATTTGTTCACAGCTTTGTTAGCTGGAAAGAAGCCTGCTCAGCATCGTTTGTGCATTTCCCATCACGGCAAGTGATTCTGACATGGTTGCAGTTCACACAGAGCTTGTGCACACAGCTTGTGCTCCAAAAGCGGGGTTTTGCCTCTTGCCGCCTAGGCGCAAGTTTTAATTAGTAGCAGCTTTTTCAGCTCGAAAGAAGCCTGCTCAGAATCGTTCGTGAGACTCCCATCACGGCAAGAGATTCTGACATAGTTGCAATTCACATGGAGCTTGTGCGCACAGCTTGTGCTCCAAAAGCGGGGTTTTGCCTCCTGCCGCCTAGAAAAGAGTGCGATTTGTTCACAGCTTTCTCAGCTCGAAAAAAGCATTCTCAGCGTCGTTCGTGCTTCTCCCACACGGCAAGTGATTCTGACATGGTTGCAGTTCACACAGAGCTTGTGCGCACAGCTTGTGCTCCAAAATAGGAGTTTTGCCTCCTGCCTCCTAGGCAAGAGTGCGATTTGTTCACAGCTTTGTTAGCTGGAAAGAAGCCTGCTCAGCATCGTTTGTGCATTTCCCATCACGGCAAGTGATTCTGACATGGTTGCAGTTCACACAGAGCTTGTGCACACAGCTTGTGCTCCAAAAGCGGGGTTTTGCCTCTTGCCGCCTAGGCGCAAGTTTTAATTAGTAGCAGCTTTTTCAGCTCGAAAGAAACCTGCTCAGAATCGTTCGTGCCTCTCCCATCACGGCAAGTGATTCTGACATGGTTGCAGTACACACGGAGCTTGTGCGCACAGCTTTTGCTTCAAAATACGAGTTTTGCCTCCTGCCTTCTAGGCAAGAGTGCGATTTGTTCACAGCTTCACAGCTCGAAAAGAGCCTTCTCAGCGTCGATCGTGCTTCTCCCATCACGGCAAGTGATTCTGACATGGTTGCAGTTCACACGGAGCTTGTGCGCACAGCTTTTGCTCCAAATGCGGGTTATTTCTTCCTGCCTTCTAGGCACAAGTGCGATTTGTTCGCATTTTTCTCAGCTCGAAAGAAGCCTGCTCAGCATCGTTCGTGCCTCTCCCATCACGGCAAGTGATTCTGACATGGTTGCAGTTCACACGGAGCTTGTGCGCACAGCTTGTGCTCCAAAATACGAGTTTTGCCTCCTGCCTCCTAGGCAAGAGTGCGATTTGTTCACAGCTTTCTCAGCTCGAAAAAAGCTTTCTCAGCGTCGTTCGTGCTTCTCCCATCACGGCAAGTGATTCTGACATGGTTGCAGTTCACACGGAGCTTGTGCGCGCAGCTTTTTCTCCAAAAGCGGGTTATTTCTTCCTGCCTTCTAGGCACAAGTGCGATTTGTTCGCATTTTTCTCAGCTCGAAAGAAGCCTGCTCAGCATCCTTCGTGCCTCTCCCATCACGGCAAGAGATTCTGACATGGTTGCCGTTCACACGGAGCTTGTGTGTACAAATTGTGCCTCAAAATAAGGGTTTTGTCTCCTGTTTCCTAAGCACAACTTCGACTTAGTAGCAGCTTTCTCAGCTCCAAAGAAGCCTGCTCAGCATCGTTTGTGTCTCTCCCATCACGGCAAGTGATTCTGACATAGTTGCAATTCACATGGAGCTTGTGCGCACAGCTTGTGCTCCAAAAGCGGGGTTTTGCCTCCTGCCGCCTAGGCACAAGATTTACTAAGTTGCAGGTTTCTCAGCTCGAAAGAAGCCTGCTTAGCATCGTTCGTGCTTCTCCTAACACGGCAAGTGATTCTGACATGGTTGCAGTTCACACGGTGCTTGTGCGCACAGCTTGTGCTCCAAAAGCGGGGTTTTGCCTCTTGCCGCCTAGGCGCTAGTTCTAATTAGTAGCCTTTTTCTCAGCACGAAAGAAGCCTTCTCAGAATCGTTCGTCCTTCTCCTATCACGGTAAGTGATTCTGACATGGTTGCAGTTCACACGGAGCTTGTGCGCACAGCTTGTGCTCCAAAAGCGGGGTTTTGCCTCTTGCCGCCTAGGCGCAAGTTCTAATTAGTAGCCTTTTTCTCAACTCGAAAGAAGCCTTCTCAGAATCGTTCGTCCTTCTCCTATCACGGTAAGTGATTCTGACATGGTTGCAGTTCACACGGAGCTTGTGCGCACAGCTTGTGCTCCAAAAGCGGGGTTTTGCCTCTTGCCGCCTTGGCGCAAGTTCTAATTAGTAGCCTTTTTCTCAACTCGAAAGAAGCCTTCTCAGAATCGTTCGTGCCTCTCCTATCACGGTAAGTGATTCTGACATGGTTGCAGTTCACACGGAGCTTGTGCGCACAGCTTGTGCTCCAAAAGCGGGGTTTTGCCTCTTGCCGCCTAGGCGCAAGTTCTAATTAGTAGCCTTTTTCTCAGCTCGAAAGAAGCCTGCTCAGCATCGTTCGTGCCTCTCCCATCACGGCAAGTGATTCTGACATGGTTGCAATTCACACGGAGATTGTGCGCACAGCTTGTGCCTCAAAATAGGGGTTTTGCCTCCTGCCACCTAGGAAAGAGTGCGATTTGTTCACAGCTTTCTCAGCTCGAAAAAAGCATTCTCAGCGTCGTTCGTGCTTTTCCCATCATGGCAAGTGATTCTGACATGGTTGCAGTTCACACGGAGCTTGTGCGCACAGCTTTTGCTCCAAAAGCGGGTTATTTCTTCCTGCCTTCTAGGCACAAGTGCGATTTGTTCGCATTTTTCTCAGCTCGAAAGAAGCCTGCTCAGCATCGTTCGTGCCTCTCCCATCACGGCAAGTGATTCTGACATGGTTGCAGGACACACGGAGCTTGTGCGCACAGCTTTTGCTTCAAAATACGAGTTTTGCCTCCTGCCTTCTAGGCAAGAGTGCGATTTGTTCACAGCTTTCTCAGCTCGAAAAAAGCATTCTCAGCATTGTTCGATCCTCTCCCATCACGGCAAGTGATTCTGACATGGTTGCAGTACACACGGAGCTTGTGCGCACAGCTTGTGCTCCAAAAGCGGGGTTTTGCTTCTTGCCGCCTAGGCGCAAGTTCTAATTAGTAGCCTTTTTCTCAGCACAAAAGAAGCCTGCTCAGCATCGTTCGTGCCTCTCCCATCACGGCAAGTGATTCTGACATGGTTGCAATTCACACGGAGATTGTGCGCACAGCTTGTGCCTCAAAATAGGGGTTTTGCCTCCTGCCACCTAGGAAAGAGTGCGATTTGTTCACAGCTTTCTCAGCTCGAAAAAAGCATTCTCAGCGTCGTTCGTGCTTCTCCCATCACGGCAAGTGATTCTGACATGGTTGCAGTTCACACAGAGCTTGTGCGCACAGCTTGTGCTCCAAAATACGAGTTTTGCCTCCTGCCACCTAGGAAAGAGTGCGATTTGTTCACAGCTTTCTCAGCTCGAAAAAAGCATTCTCAGCGTCGTTCGTGCTTCTCCCATCACGGAAAGTGATTCTGACATGGTTGCAATTCACACGGAGCTTGTGCGCACAGCTTGTGCTCCAAAAGCAGGGTTTTGCCTCCTGCCGCCTAGGCACAAGTTTTACTAAGTTGCAGGTTTCTCAGCTCGAAAGAAACCTGCTCAGTATCGTTCGTGCTTCTCCTATCACGGTAAGTGATTCTGACATGGTTGCAGTTCACACGGTGCTTGTGCGCACAGCTTGTGCTCCAAAAGCGGGGTTTTGCCTCCTGCCTCCTAGGCAAGAGTGCGATTTGTTCACAGCTTTGTTAGCTGGAAAGAAGCCTGCTCAGCATCGTTTGTGCATTTCCCATCACGGCAAGTGATTCTGACATGGTTGCAGTTCACACAGAGCTTGTGCACACAGCTTGTGCTCCAAAAGCGGGGTTTTGCCTCTTGCCGCCTAGGCGCAAGTTTTAATTAGTAGCAGCTTTTTCAGCTCGAAAGAAACCTGCTCAGAATCGTTCGTGCCTCTCCCATCACGGCAAGTGATTCTGACATGGTTGCAGTACACACGGAGCTTGTGCGCACAGCTTTTGCTTCAAAATACGAGTTTTGCCTCCTGCCTTCTAGGCAAGAGTGCGATTTGTTCGCATTTTTCTCAGCTCGAAAGAAGCCTGCTCAGCATCTTTCGTGCCTCTCCCATCACGGCAAGTGATTCTGACATGGTTGCAGTTCACACGGAGCTTGTGTGCACAGCTTGTACTCTAAAAGCGGGGTTTGGCCTCTTGCCGCCTAGGCACAAGTTTTAATTAGTAGCAGCTTTTTCAGCTCGAAAGAAGCCTGCTCAGAATCGTTCGTGCTTCTCCCATCACGGCAAGAGATTCTGACATAGTTGCAATTCACACAGAGCTTGTGCGCACAGCTTATACTGTAAAAGCGGGGTTTTTCCTCCTGCCGCCTAGGCACAAGTTTTACTAAGTTGCAGGTTTCTCAGCTCGAAAGAAACCTTCTTAGCATCGTTCGTGCTTCTCCTATAACGGTAAGTGATTCTGACATCGTTGCAGTTCACACGGTGCTTGTGCGCACACCTTGGGCTCCAAAAGCGGGGTTTTGCCTCCTGCCTCCTAGGCAAGAGTGCGATTTGTTCACAGCTTTGTTAGCTGGAAAGAAGCCTGCTCAGCATTGTTCGTTCCTCTCCCATCACGGCAAGTGATTCTGACATGGTTGCAGTTCACACGGAGCTTGTGCGCACAGCTTGTGCTCCAAAAGCGGGGTTTTGCCTCTTGCCGCCTAGGCACAAGTTTTAATTAGTAGCATTTTTCTCAGCTCGAAAGAAGCCTGCTCAGAATCGTTCGTGCCTCTCCCATCACGGCAAGTGATTCTGACATGGTTGCAATTCACACGGAGATTGTGCGCACAGCTTGTGCCTCAAAATAGGGGTTTTGTCTCCTGCCACCTAGGTAAGAGTGCGATTTGTTCACAGCTTTCTCAGCTCGAAAAAAGCATTCTCAGCGTCGTTCGTGCTTTTCCCATCACGGCAAGTGATTCTGACATGGTTGCAGTTCACACGGAGCTTGTGCGCACAGCTTGTGCTCCAAAAGCGGGTTATTTCTTCCTGCCTTCTAGGCACAAGTGCGATTTGTTCGCATTTTTCTCAGCTCGAAAGAAGCCTGCTCAGCATCGTTCGTGCCTCTCCCATCACGGCAAGTGATTCTGACATGGTTGCAATTCACACGGAGATTGTGCGCACAGCTTGTGCCTCAAAATAGGGGTTTTGCCTCCTGCCACCTAGGTAAGAGTGCGATTTGTTCACAGCTTTCTCAGCTCGAAAAAAGCATTCTCAGCGTCGTTCGTGCTTTTCCCATCATGGCAAGTGATTCTGACATGGTTGCAGTTCACACGGAGCTTGTGCGCACAGCTTGTGCTCCAAAAGCGGGTTATTTCTTCCTGCCTTCTAGGCACAAGTGCGATTTGTTCGCATTTTTCTCAGCTCGAAAGAAGCCTGCTCAGCATCGTTCGTACAACTCCCATCACGGCAAGTGATTCTGACATGGTTGCAATTCACACGGAGATTGTGCGCACAGCTTGTGCCTCAAAATAGGGGTTTTGCCTCCTGCCACCTAGGTAAGAGTGCAATTTGTTCACAGCTTTCTCAGCTCGAAAAAAGCATTCTCAGCGTCGTTCGTGCTTTTCCCATCATGGCAAGTGATTCTGACATGGTTGCAGTTCACACGGAGCTTGTGCGCACAGCTTGTGCTCCAAAAGCGGGTTATTTCTTCTTGCCTTCTAGGCACAAGTGCGATTTGTTCGCATTTTTCTCAGCTCGAAAGAAGCCTGCTCAGCATCGTTCGTTCCTCTCCCATCACGGCAAGAGATTCTGACATGGTTGCAGTTCACACGGAGCTTGTGTGCACAAATTGTGCTCCAAAAAAAGGGTTTTGTCTCCTGTTTCCTAAGCACAACTTCGACTTAGAAGCAGCTTTCTCAGCTCCAAAGAAGCCTGCTCAGCATCGTTCGTGTCTCTCCCATCACGGCAAGTGATTCTGACATGGTTGCAGTTCACACGGAGCTTGTGTGCACAGCTTGTACTCTAAAAGCGGGGTTTGGCCTCTTGCCGCCTAGGCACAAGTTTTAATTAGTAGCAGCTTTTTCAGCTCGAAAGAAGCCTGCTCAGAATCGTTCGTGAGACTCCCATCACGGCAAGAGATTCTGACATAGTTGCAATTCACATGGAGCTTGTGCGCACAGCTTGTGCTCCAAAAGCGGGGTTTTGCCTCCTGCCGCCTAGGCACAAGTTTTACTAAGTTGCAGGTTTCTCAGCTCGAAAGAAGCCTGCTCAGAATCGTTCGTGCTTCTCCTATCACGGTAAGTGATTCTGACATGGTTGCAGTTCACACGGTGCTTGTGCGCACAGCTTGTGCTCCAAAAGCGGGGTTTTGCCTCCTGCCTCCTAGGCAAGAGTGCGATTTGTTCACAGCTTTGTTAGCTGGAAAGAAGCCTGCTCAGCATTGTTCGTTCCTCTCCCATAACGGCAAGTGATTCTGACATGGTTGCAGTACACACGGAGCTTGTGCGCACAGCTTGTGCTCCAAAAGCGGGGTTTTGCCTCTTGCCGCCTAGGCACAAGTTTTAATTAGTAGCATTTTTCTCAGCTCGAAAGAAGCCTGCTCAGCATCGTTCGTGCCTCTCCCATCACGGCAAGTGATTCTGACATGGTTGCAATTCACACGGAGATTGTGCGCTCAGTTGTGCCTCAAAATAGGGGTTTTGCCTCCTGCCACCTGGGTAAGAGTGCGATTTGTTCACAGCTTTCTCAGCTCGAAAGAAGCCTGCTCAGCGTCGTTCGTGCTTCTCCCATCACGGCAAGTGATTCTGACATGGTTGCAGTACTCACGGAACTTGTGCGCACAGCTTTTTCTCCAAAATACGACTTTTGTCTCCTGTTTCCTAAGCACAAATTCGACTTGGTAGCAGGTGTCTTAGCTCGGAAGAAGCCTGCTCAGCATCGTACGTGCCTCTCCCATCACGGCAAGTGATTCTGACATGGTTGCAGTTCACACGGAGCTTGTGTGCACAGCTTGTACTCTAAAAGCGGGGTTTAGCCTCTTGCCGCCTAGGCACAAGTTTTAATTAGTAGCAGCTTTTTCAGCTCGAAAGAAGCCTGCTCAGAATCGTTCGTGCAACTCCCATCACGGCAAGAGATTCTGACATGGTTGCAGTTCACACAGAGCTTGTGCGCACAGCTTGTGCTCCAAAAGCGGGATTTTGCCTTCTGCCGCCTAGGCACAATTTTTTCTAAGTTGCAGGTTTCTCAGCTCGAAAGAAACCGGCTCAGTATCGTTCGTGCTTCTCCTACCACGGCAAGTGATTCTGACATGGTTGCAGTTCACACGGTGCTTGTGCGCACAGCTTCTGCTCCAAAAGCGGGGTTTTGCCTCCTGCATCCTAGGCAAGAGTGCGATTTGTTCACAGCATTGTTAGCTGGAAAGAAGCCTGCTCAGCATCGTTTGTGCATTTCCCATCACGGCAAGAGATTCTGACATGGTTGCAGTTCACACGGAGCTTGTGTGCACAAATTGTGCTCCAAAAAAAGGGTTTTGTCTCCTGTTTCCTAAGCACAACTTCGACTTAGAAGCAGCTTTCTCAGCTCCAAAGAAGCCTTCTCAGCGTCGATCGTGTCTCTCCCATCACGGCAAGTGATTCTGACATGGTTGCAGTTCACACGGAGCTTGTGTGCACAGCTTGTACTCTAAAAGCGGGCTTTGGCCTCTTGCCGCCTAGGCACAAGTTTTAATTAGTAGCAGCTTTTTCAGCTCGAAAGAAGCCTGCTCAGAATCGTTCGTGCTTCTCCCATCACGGCAAGAGATTCTGACATAGTTGCAATTCACATGGAGCTTGTGCGCACAGCTTGTGCTCCAAAAGCGGGGTTTTGCCTCCTGCCGCCTAGGCACAAGTTTTACTAAGTTGCAGGTTTCTCAGCTCGAAAGAAGCCTGCTCAGAATCGTTCGTGCTTCTCCTATCACGGTAAGTGATTCTGACATGGTTGCAGTTCACACGGAGCTTGTGCGCACAGCTTGTGCTCCAAAAGCGGGGTTTTGCCTCCTGCCTCCTAGGCAAGAGTGCGATTTGTTCACAGCTTTGTTAGCTGGAAAGAAGCCTGCTCAGCATTGTTCGTTCCTCTCCCATAACGGCAAGTGATTCTGACATGGTTGCAGTACACACGGAGCTTGTGCGCACAGCTTGTGCTGCAAAAGCGGGGTTTTGCCTCTTGCCGCCTAGGCACAAGTTTTAATTAGTAGCATTTTTCTCAGCTCGAAAGAAGCCTGCTCAGCATCGTTCGTGCCTCTCCCATCACGGCAAGTGATTCTGACATGGTTGCAATTCACACGGAGATTGTGCACACAGTTGTGCCTCAAAATAGGGGTTTTGCCTCCTGCCACCTGGGTAAGAGTGCGATTTGTTCACAGCTTTCTCAGCTCGAAAGAAGCCTGCTCAGCGTCGTTCGTGCTTCTCCCATCACGGCAAGTGATTCTGACATGGTTGCAGTACTCACAGAACTTGTGCGCACAGCTTTTTCTCCAAAATACGACTTTTGTCTCCTGTTTCCTAAGCACAAATTCGACTTGGTAGCAGGTGTCTTAGCTCGGAAGAAGCCTGCTCAGCATCGTACGTGCCTCTCCCATCACGGCAAGTGATTCTGACATGGTTGCAGTTCACACAGAGCTTGTGTGCACAGCTTATACTGTAAAAGCGGGGTTTTGCCTCTTGCCGCCTAGGCACAAGTTTTAATTAGTAGCAGCTTTTTCAGCTCGAAAGAAGCCTGCTCAGAATCGTTCGTGCTTCTCCTATCACGGCAAGTGATTCTGACATGGTTGCAGTTCTCACAGAGCTTGTGTGCACAGCTTGTACTGTAAAAGCGGGGTTTGGCCTCTTGCCGCCTAGGCACAAGTTTTAATTAGTAGCAGCTTTTTCAGCTCGAAAGAAGCCTGCTCAGAATCGTTCGTGCAACTCCCATCACGGCAAGTGATTCTGACATGGCTGCAATTCACACGGAGCTTGTGCGCACAGCTTGTGCCTCAAAATAGGAGTTTTGCCTCCTGCCGCCTAGGTAAGAGTGCGATTTGTTCACATTTTTCTCAGCTCGAAAAAAGCATTCTCAGCGTCGTTCGTGCTTCTCCCATCACGGCAAGTGATTCTGACATGGTTGCAGTTCACACGGAGCTTGTGTGCACAAATTGTGCTCCAAAAAAAGGGGTTTGTCTCCTGTTTCTTAAGCACAAATTCGACTTGGTAGCAGCTTTCTCAGCTCGAAAGAAGCCTGCTCAGCATCGTTCGTGCCTCTCCCATCACGGCAAGTGATTCTGACATGGTTGCAGTTCACACAGAGCTTGTGTGCACAGCTTATACTGTAAAAGCGGGGTTTTTCCTCCTGCCGCCTAGGCACCAGTTTTAATTAGTAGCAGCTTTTTCAGCTCGAAAGAAGCCTGCTCAGAATCGTTCGTGCTTTTCCCATCACGGCAAGTGATTCTGACATGGTTGCAGTTCACACGGAGCTTGTGTGTACAAATTGTGCTCCAAAAAAAGGGTTTTGTCTCTTGTTTCCTAAGCACAACTTCGACTTGGTAGCAGCTGTCTTAGCTGGAAAGAAGCCTGCTCAGCATCGTTCACGCCTCTCCCATCACGGCAAGTGATTCTGACATGGTTGCAGTTCACACGGAGCTTGTGCGCACAGCTTGTGCTCCAAAAAAGGGGTTTTGCCTCCTGCCGCCTAGGTAAGAGTGCGATTTGTTCACAGCTTTCTCAGCTCGAAAAAAGCATTCTCAGCGTCGTTCGTGCTTCTCCAATCACGGTAAGTGATTCTGACATGGTTGCAGTTCACACGGAGCTTTTCGCACAGCTTGTGCTCCAAAAGCGGGTTATTTCTTCCTGCCTTCTAGGCACAAGTGCGATTTGTTCGCATTTTTCTCAGCTCGAAAGAAGCCTGCTCAGCATCGTTCGTGCTTCTCCCATCACGGCAAGTGATTCTGACATGGTTGCAGTTCACACAGAGCTTGTGTGCACAAATTGTGCGCCAAAAAAAAGGGTTTTGTCTCCTGTTTCCTAAGCACAAATTTGACTTGGTAGCAGCTGTCTTAGCTCGGAAGAAGCCTGCTCAGCATTGTTCGTTCCTCTCCCATCACGGCAAGTTATTCTGACATGGTTGCAATTCACACGAAGCTTGTGCGCACAGCTTGTGCTCCAAAAGCGGGGTTTTGCCTCCTGCCGCCTAGGCACAAGTTTTACTAAGTTGCAGGTTTCTCAGCTCGAAAGAAACCTGCTCAATATCGTTCCTGCTTCTCCTATCACGGCAAGTGATTCTGACATGGTTGCAATTCACACGGTGCTTGTGCGCACAGCTTGTGCTCCAAAAGCGGGGTTTTGCCTCCTGCATCCTAGGCAAGAGTGCGATTTGTTCACAGCATTGTTAGCTGGAAAGAAGCCTGCTCAGCATCGTTTGTGCATTTCCCATCACGGCAAGTGATTCTGACATGGTTGCAGTTCACACAGAGCTTGTGCACACAGCTTGTGCTCCAAAAGCGGGGTTTTGCCTCTTGCCGCCTAGGCACAAGTTTTAATTAGTAGCAGCTTTTTCAGCTCGAAAGAAGCCTGCTCAGAATCGTTCGTGCAACTCCCATCACGGCAAGAGATTCTGACATGGTTGCAATTCACACGGAGCTTGTGCGCACAGCTTGTGCTCCAAAAGCGGGGTTTTGCCTCCGGCCGCCTAGGCACAAGTTTTAATTAGTAGCAGCTGTCTTACCTCCAAAGAAGCCTGCTCAGCATCGTTCGTGCCTCTCCCATCACGGCAAGTGATTCTGAAATGGTTGCAGGTCACACGGAGCTTGTGCGCACAGCTTGTGCTCCAAAAGCGGCTTATTTCTTCTTGCCTTCTAGGCACAAGTGCGAATTGTTCGCATTTTTCTCAGCTCGAAAGAAGCCTGCTCAGCATTGTTCGTTCCTCTCCCATCACGGCAAGAGATTCTGACATGGTTGCAGTTCACACGGAGCTTGTGTGCACAAATTGTGCTCCAAAAAAAGGGTTTTGTCTCCTGTTTCCTAAGCACAACTTCGACTTAGAAGCAGCTTTCTCAGCTCCAAAGAAGCCTGCTCAGCATCGTTCGTGCCTCTCCCATCACGGCAAGTGATTCTGACATGGTTGCAGTTCACACGGAGCTTGTGTGCACAGCTTGTACTCTAAAAGCGGGGTTTGGCCTCTTGCCGCCTAGGCACAAGTTTTAATTAGTAGCAGCTTTTTCAGCTCGAAAGAAGCCTGCTCAGAATCGTTCGTGAGACTCCCATCACGGCAAGAGATTCTGACATGGTTGCAATTCACATGGAGCTTGTGCGCACAGCTTGTGCTCCAAAAGCGGGGTTTTGCCTCCTGCCGCCTAGGCACAAGTTTTACTAAGTTGCAGGTTTCTCAGCTCGAAAGAAGCCTGCTCAGAATCGTTCGTGCTTCTCCTATCACGGTAAGTGATTCTGACATGGTTGCAGTTCACACGGAGCTTGTGCGCACAGCTTGTGCTCCAAAAGCGGGGTTTTGCCTCCTGCCTCCTAGGCAAGAGTGCGATTTGTTCACAGCTTTGTTAGCTGGAAAGAAGCCTGCTCAGCATTGTTCGTTCCTCTCCCATAACGGCAAGTGATTCTGACATGGTTGCAGTACACACGGAGCTTGTGCGCACAGCTTGTGCTCCAAAAGCGGGGTTTTGCCTCTTGCCGCCTAGGCACAAGTTTTAATTAGTAGCATTTTTCTCAGCTCGAAAGAAGCCTGCTCAGCATCGTTCGTGCCTCTCCCATCACGGCAAGTGATTCTGACATGGTTGCAATTCACACGGAGATTGTGCACACAGTTGTGCCTCAAAATAGGGGTTTTGCCTCCTGCCACCTGGGTAAGAGTGCGATTTGTTCACAGCTTTCTCAGCTCGAAAGAAGCCTGCTCAGCGTCGTTCGTGCTTCTCCCATCACGGCAAGTGATTCTGACATGGTTGCAGTACTCACGGAACTTGTGCGCACAGCTTTTTCTCCAAAATACGACTTTTGTCTCCTGTTTCCTAAGCACAAATTCGACTTGGTAGCAGGTGTCTTAGCTCGGAAGAAGCCTGCTCAGCATCGTACGTGCCTCTCCCATCACGGCAAGTGATTCTGACATGGTTGCAGTTCACACAGAGCTTGTGTGCACAGCTTATACTGTAAAAGCGGGGTTTTGCCTCTTGCCGCCTAGGCACAAGTTTTAATTAGTAGCAGCTTTTCAGCTCGAAAGAAGCCTGCTCAGAATCGTTCGTGCTTCTCCTATCACGGCAAGTGATTCTGACATGGTTGCAGTTCTCACAGAGCTTGTGTGCACAGCTTGTACTGTAAAAGCGGGGTTTGGCCTCTTGCCGCCTAGGCACAAGTTTTAATTAGTAGCAGCTTTTTCAGCTCGAAAGAAGCCTGCTCAGAATCGTTCGTGCAACTCCCATCACGGCAAGTGATTCTGACATGGCTGCAATTCACACGGAGCTTGTGCGCACAGCTTGTGCCTCAAAATAGGAGTTTTGCCTTCCTGCCGCCTAGGTAAGAGTGCGATTTGTTCACATTTTTCTCAGCTCGAAAAAGCATTCTCAGCGTCATTCGTGCTTCTCCCATCACGGCAAGTGATTCTGACATGGTTGCAGTTCACACGGAGCTTGTGTGCACAAATTGTGCTCCAAAAAAAGGGTTTTGTCTCCTGTTTCTTAAGCACAAATTCGACTTGGTAGCAGCTTTCTCAGCTCGAAAGAAGCCTGCTCAGCATCGTTCGTGCCTCTCCCATCACGGCAAGTGATTCTGACATGGTTGCAGTTCACACAGAGCTTGTGTGCACAGCTTATACTGTAAAAGCGGGGTTTTTCCTCCTGCCGCCTAGGCACCAGTTTTAATTAGTAGCAGCTTTTTCAGCTCGAAAGAAGCCTGCTCAGAATCGTTCGTGCTTTTCCCATCACGGCAAGTGATTCTGACATGGTTGCAGTTCACACGGAGCTTGTGTGTACAAATTGTGCTCCAAAAAAAGGGTTTTGTCTCTTGTTTCCTAAGCACAACTTCGACTTGGTAGCAGCTGTCTTAGCTGGAAAGAAGCCTGCTCAGCATCGTTCACGCCTCTCCCATCACGGCAAGTGATTCTGACATGGTTGCAGTTCACACGGAGCTTGTGCGCACAGCTTGTGCTCCAAAAAAGGGGTTTTGCCTCCTGCCGCCTAGGTAAGAGTGCGATTTGTTCACAGCTTTCTCAGCTCGAAAAAAGCATTCTCAGCGTCGTTCGTGCTTCTCCAATCACGGTAAGTGATTCTGACATGGTTGCAGTTCACACGGAGCTTTTCGCACAGCTTGTGCTCCAAAAGCGGGTTATTTCTTCCTGCCTTCTAGGCACAAGTGCGATTTGTTCGCATTTTTCTCAGCTCGAAAGAAGCCTGCTCAGCATCGTTCGTGCTTCTCCCATCACGGCAAGTGATTCTGACATGGTTGCAGTTCACACAGAGCTTGTGTGCACAAATTGTGCGCCAAAAAAAGGGTTTTGTCTCCTGTTTCCTAAGCACAAATTTGACTTGGTAGCAGCTGTCTTAGCTCGGAAGAAGCCTGCTCAGCATTGTTCGTTCCTCTCCCATCACGGCAAGTTATTCTGACATGGTTGCAATTCACACGAAGCTTGTGCGCACAGCTTGTGCTCCAAAAGCGGGGTTTTGCCTCCTGCCGCCTAGGCACAAGTTTTACTAAGTTGCAGGTTTCTCAGCTCGAAAGAAACCTGCTCAATATCGTTCCTGCTTCTCCTATCACGGCAAGTGATTCTGACATGGTTGCAATTCACACGGTGCTTGTGCGCACAGCTTGTGCTCCAAAAGCGGGGTTTTGCCTCCTGCCTCCTAGGCAAGAGTGCGATATGTTCACAGCTCTGTTAGCTGGAAAGAAGCCTGCTCAGCATCGTTTGTGCATTTCCCATCACGGGAAGTGATTCTGACATGGTTGCAGTTCACACAGAGCTTGTGCACACAGCTTGTGCGCCAAAAGCGGGGTTTTGCCTCTTGCCGCCTAGGCACAAGTTTTAATTAGTAGCAGCTTTTTCAGCTCGAAAGAAGCCTGCTCAGAATCGTTCGTGCCTCTCCCATCACGGCAAGAGATTCTGACATGGTTGCAATTCACACGGAGCTTGTGCGCACAGCTTGTGCTCCAAAAGCGGGGTTTGGCCTCTTGCCGCCTAGGCACAAGTTTTAATGAGTAGCAGCTTTTTCAGCTCGAAAGAAGCCTGCTCAGAATCGTTCGTGCTTCTCCCATCACGGCAAGAGATTCTGACATGGTTGCAGTTCACACGGAGCTTTTCGCACAGCTTGTGCTCCAAAAGCGGGTTATTTCTTCCTGCCTTCTAGGCACAAGTGCGATTTGTTCGCATTTTTCTCAGCTCGAAAGAAGCCTGCTCAGCATCGTTCGTGCTTCTCCCATCACGGCAAGTGATGCTGACATGGTTGCAGTTCACACAGAGCTTGTTTGCACAGCTTATACTGTAAAAGCGGGGTTTGGCCTCTTGCCGCCTAGGCACAAGTTTTAATTAGTAGCAGCTTTTTCAGCTCGAAAGAAGCCTGCTCAGAATCGTTCGTGCCTCTCCCATCACGGCAAGAGATTCTGACATGGTTGCAGTTCGCACGGAGCTTGTGTGCACAAATTGTCCTCCACAAAAAGGGTTTTGTCTCCTGTTTCCTAAGCACAACTTCGACTTGGTAGCAGCTGTCTTACCTCCAAAGAAGCCTGCTCAGCATCGTTCGTGCCTCTCCCATCACGGCAAGTGATTCTGAAATGGTTGCAGGTCACACGGTGCTTGTGCGCACAGCTTTTGCTCCAAAAGCGGGTTATTTCTTCCTGCCTTCTAGGCACAAGTGCGATTTGTTCGCATTTTTCTCAGCTCGAAAGAAGCCTGCTCAGCATCGTTCGTGCCTCTCCCATCACGGCAAGTGATTCTGACATGGTTGTAGTACACACGGAGCTTGTGTGCACAAATTGTTCTCCAAAAAAAGGGTTTTGTCTCCTGTTTCCTAAGCACAACTTCAACTTGGCAGCAGCTTTCTTAGCTCGAAAGAAGCCTGCTCAGCATCGTTCGTGCCTCTCCCATCACGGCAAGTGATTCTGACATGGTTGCAGTTCACACGGAGCATGTGTGCACAGCTTGTACTCTAAAAGCGGGGTTTTGCCTCTTGCCGCCTAGGCACAAGTTTTAATTAGTAGCAGCTTTTTCAGCTCGAAAGAAGCCTGCTCAGCATCGTTCGTGCCTCTCCCATCACGGCAAGAGATTCTGACATGGTTGCAATTCACACGGAGCTTGTGCGCACAGCTTGTGCTCCAAAATAGGGGTTTTGCCTCCTGCCTCCTAGGCAAGAGTGCGATTTGTTCACAGCTTTCTCAGCTCGAAAAAAGCATTCTCAGCGTCGTTCGTGCTTCTCCTATCACGGCAAGTGATTCTGACATGGTTGCAATTCACACGGAGCTTGTGCGCACAGCTTGTGCCTCAAAATAGGGGTTTTGCCTCTTGCCGCCTAGGCACAAGTTTTAATTAGTAGCAGCTTTCTCAGCTCGAAAGAAGCCTGCTCAGCATCGTTCGTGCATCTCCCATCACGGCAAGTGATTCTGACATGGTTGCAATTCACACGGAGCTTGTGTGCACAGCTTGTGCCTCAAAATAGGGGTTTTGTATCCTGCCGCCTAGGTAAGAGTGCGATTTGTTCACAGCTTTCTCAGCTCGAAAAAAGCATTCTCAGCGTCGTTCGTGCCTCTCCCATCACGGCAAGTGATTCTGACATGGTTGCAGTTCACACGGAGCATGTGTGCACAGCTTGTACTCTAAAAGCGGGGTTTTGCCTCTTGCCGCCTAAGCACAACTTCGACTTGGTAGCAGCTTTTTCAGCTCGAAAGAAGCCTGCTCAGCATCGTTCGTGCCTCTCCCATCACGGCAAGAGATTCTGACATGGTTGCAATTCACACGGACCTGGTGCGCACAGCTTTTGCTAAAAAATACGAGTTTTGCCTCCTGCCTTCTAGGCAAGAGTGCGATTTGTTCACAGCTTTCTCAGCTCGAAAAAAGCATTCTCAGCGTCGTTCGTGCTTCTCCTATTACGGCAAGTGATTCTGACATGGTTGCAATTCACACGGAGCTTGTGCGCACAGCTTGTGCCTCAAAATAGGGGTTTTGCCTCTTGCCATCTAGGCCCAATTTTTAATTAGTAGCAGCTTTCTCAGCTCGAAAGAAGCCTGCTCAGAATCGTTCGTGCAACTCCCATCACGGCAAGTGATTCTGACATGGTTGCAATTCACACGGAGCTTGTGCGCACAGCTTGTGCCTCAGAATAGGGGTTTTGCCTCCTGCCGCCTAGGTAAGAGTGCGATTTGTTCACAGCTTTCTCAGCTCGAAAAAAGCATTCTCAGCGTCGTTCGTTCTTCTCCCATCATGGCAAGTGATTCTGACATGGTTGCAGTTCACACGGAGCTTGTGTGCACAAATTGTGCGCCAAAAAAAGGGTTTTGTCTCCTGTTTCTTAAGCACAAATTCGACTTGGTAGCAGCTTTCTCAGCTCGAAAGAAGCCTGCTCAGCATCGTTCGTGCCTCTCCCATCACGGCAAGTGATTCTGACATGGTTGCAGTTCACACAGAGCTTGTGTGCACAGCTTATACTGTAAAAGCGGGGTTTGGCCTCTTGCCGCCTAGGCACAAGTTTTACTAAGTTGCAGCTTTCTCAGCTCGAAAGAAGCCTGCTCAGAATCGTTCGTGCAACTCCCAACACGGCAAGTGATTCTGACATGGTTGCAATTCACACGGAGCATGTGCGCACAGCTTGTTCCTCAAAATAGGGGTTTTGCCTCCTGCCGCCTAGGTAAGAGTGCGATTTGTTCACATTTTTCTCAGCTCGAAAGAAGCCTGCTCAGCATCGTTCGTGCCTCTCCCATCACGGCAAGTGATTCTGACATGGTTGCAGTTCACACAGAGCTTGTGTGCACAGCTTATACTGTAAAAGCGGGGTTTTGCCTCTTGCCGCCTAGGCACAAGTTTTAATTAGTAGCAGCTTTTTCAGCTCGAAAGAAGCCTGCTCACAATCGTTCGTGCCTCTCCCATCACGGCAAGAGATTCTGACATGGTTGCAATTCACACGAAGCTTGTGCGCACAGCTTGTGCTCCAAAAGCGGGGTTTTGCCTCTTGCCGCCTAGGCACAAGTTTTACTAAGTTGCAGGTTTCTCAGCTCGAAAGAAACCTGCTCAGCATCGTTCCTGCTTCTCCTATCACGGCAAGTGATTCTGACATGGTTGCAGTTCACACGGTGCTTGTGCGCACAGCTTGTGCTCCAAAAGCGGGGTTTTGCCTCCTGCCTCCTAGGCAAGAGTGCGATTTGTTCACGGCTTTGTTAGCTGGAAAGAAGCCTGCTCAGCATTGTTCGTTCCTCTCCCATCACGGCAAGTGATTCTGACATGGTTGCAGTTCACACAGGGCTTGTGCGCACAGCTTATACTGTAAAAGCGGGGTTTGGCCTCCTGCCGCCTAGGCACAAGTTTTACTATGTTGCAGGTTCCTCAGCTCGAAAGAAACCCGCTCAGTATCGTTCGTGCTTCTCCTATCCCGGTAAGTAATTCTGACATGGTTGCAGTTCACACGGTGCTTGTGCGCACAGCTTGTGCTCCAAAAGAGGGGTTTTGCCTCCTGCCTCCTAGGCAAGAGTGCGATTTGTTCACAGCTTTGTTAGCTGGAAAGAAGCCTGCTCAGCATCGTTTGTGCATTTCCCATCACGGCAAGTGATTCTGACATGGTTGCAGTTCACACAGAGCTTGTGCACACAGCTTGTGCTCCAAAAGCGGGGTTTTGCCTCTTGCCGCCTAGGTACGAGTTTTACTAAGTTGCAGGTTTCTCAGCTCGAAAGAAACTTGCTCAGTATGGTTCGTGCTTCTCCTATCACGGTAAGTGGTTCTGACATGGTTGCAGTTCACTCGGTGCTTGTGCGCACAGCTTGTGCTCCAAAAGCGGGGTTTGGCCTCTTGCCTCCTAGGTAAGAGTGCGATTTGTTCACAGCTTTGTTAGCTGGAAAGAAGCCTGCTCAGCATCGTTTGTGCATTTCCCATCACGGCAAGTCATTCTGACATGGTTGCAGTTCACACAGAGCTTGTGCGCACAGCTTGTGCTCCAAAAGCGGGGTTTTGCCTCTTGCCGCCTAGGCACAAGTTTTAATTACTAGCAGCTTTCTCAGCTCGAAAGAAGCCTGCTCAGCATCGTTCGTGCATTTCCCATCACGGCAAGAGATTCTGACATGGTTGCAGTTCACACAGAGCTTGTGCACACAGCTTGTGCTCCAAAAGCGGGGTTTTGCCTCTTGCCGCCTAGGCACAAGTTTTAATTAGTAGCAGATTTTTCAGCTCGAAAGAAGCCTGCTCAGAATCGTTCGTGCCTCTCCCATCACGGCAAGAGATTCTGACATGGTTGCAATTCACACAGAGCTTGTGCGCACAGCTTCTGCTCCAAAAGCGGGGTTTTGCCTCCTGCCTCCTAGGCAAGAGTGCGATTTGTTCACAGCTTTGTTAGCTGGAAAGAAGCCTGCTCAGCATCGTTTGTGCATTTCCCATCACGGCAAGTGATTCTGACATGGTTGCAGTTCACACAGAGCTTGTGCACACAGCTTGTGCTCCAAAAGCGGGGTTTTGCCTCTTGCCGCCTAGGCACAAGTTTTAATTAGTAGCAGCTTTTTCAGCTCGAAAGAAGCCTGCTCAGAATCGTTCGTGCCTCTCCCATCACGGCAAGTGATTCTGACATGGTTGCAGTTCACACAGAGCTTGTGTGCACAGCTTATACTGTAAAAGCGGGGTTTTTCCTCCTGCCGCCTAGGCACAAGTTTTAATTAGTAGCAGCTTTTTCAGCTCGGAAGAAGCCTGCTCAGCATCGTTCGTGCCTCTCCCATCACGGCAAGTGATTCTGACATGGTTGCAGTTCACACAGAGCTTGTGTGCACAGCTTATACTGTAAAAGCGGGGTTTTTCCTCCTGCCGCCTAGGCACCAGTTTTAATTAGTAGCAGCTTTTTCAGCTCGAAAGAAGCCTGCTCAGAATCGTTCGTGCAACTCCCATCACGGCAAGTGATTCTGACATGGTTGCAATTCACACGAAGCTTGTGCACACAGCTTGTGCTCCAAAAGCCGGGTTTTGCCTCTTGCCGCCTAGGCACAAGTTTTAATTAGTAGCAGCTTTTTCAGCTCGGAAGAAGCCTGCTCAGCATCGTTTGTGCCTCTCCCATCACGGCAAGTGATTCTGACATGGTTGCAGTTCACACGGAGCTTGTGTGCACAGTTTATACTGTAAAAGCGGGGTTTTTCCTCCTGCCGCCTAGGCACAAGTTTTAATTAGTAGCAGCTTTTTCAGCTCGGAAGAAGCCTGCTCAGCATCGTTCGTGCCTCTCCCATCACGGCAAGTGATTCTGACATGGTTGCAGTTCACACAGAGTTTGTGTGCACAGCTTATACTGTAAAAGCGGGGTTTTTCCTCCTGCCGCCTAGGCACCAGTTTTAATTAGTAGCAGCTTTTTCAGCTCGAAAGAAGCCTGCTCAGCATCGTTCGTGCCTCTCCCATCACGGCAAGTGATTCTGACATGGTTGCAATTCACACGGTGCTTGTGCGCACAGCTTGTGCTCCAAAAGCGGGGTTTTGCCTCCTGCCTCCTAGGCAAGAGTGCGATTTGTTCACAGCTTTGTTCGCTGGAAAGAAGCCTGCTCAGCATCGTTTGTGCATTTCCCATCACGGCAAGTGATTCTGACATGGTTGCAGTTCACACAGAGCTTGTGTGCACAGCTTATACTGTAAAAGCGGGGTTTTTCCTCCTGCCGCCTAGGCACAAGTTTTAATTAGTAGCAGCTTTTTCAGCTCGAAAGAAGCCTGCTCAGAATCGTTCGTGCAACTCCCATCACGGCAAGAGATTCTGACATGGTTGCAGTTCACACGGAGCTTGTGCGCACAGCTTGTGCTCCAAAATAGGGGTTTTGCCTCCGGCCGCCTAGGCACAAGTTTTACTAAGTTGCAGGTTTCTCAGCTCGAAAGAAGCCTGCTCAGCATCGTTCGTGCGTCTCCCATCACGGCAAGTGATTCTGACATGGTTGCAGTTCACACAGAGCTTGTGTGCACAGCTTATACTGTAAAAGCGGGGTTTGGCCTCTTGCCGCCTAGGCACAAGTTTTAATTAGTAGCAGCTTTCTCAGCTCGAAAGAAGCCTGCTCAGAATCGTTCGTGCAACTCCCATCACGGCAAGTGATTCTGACATGGTTGCAATTCACACGGAGCTTGTGCGCACAGCTTGTTCCTCAAAGTTTGGGTTTTGCCTCCGGCCGCCTGGGTAAGAGTGCGATTTGTTCACATTTTTCTCAGCTCGAAAGAAGCCTGCTCAGCATCGTTCGTGCTTCTCCTATCACGGCAAGTGATTCTGACATGGTTGCAGTTCACACGGAGCTTGTGTGCACAAATTGTGCTCCAAAAAAAGGGTTTTGTCTCCTGTTTCCTAAGCACAAATTCGATATAGTAGCAGCTTTCACAGCTCAGAAGAGGCCTGCTCAGCATCGTTCGTGCCTCTCCCATCACGGCAAGTGATTCTGACATGGTTGCAGTTCACACAGAGCTTGTGTGCACAGCTTGTGCTCCAAAAGCGGGGTTTTGCCTCTTGCCGCCTAGGCACAAGTTTTAATTAGTAGCAGCTTTCTCAGCTCGAAAGAAGCCTGCTCAGCATCGTTCGTGCCTCTCCCATCACGGCAAGTGATTCTGACATGGTTGCAATTCACACAGAGCTTGTGTGCACAGCTTATACTGTAAAAGCGGGGTTTTTCCTCCTGCCGCCTAGGCACCAGTTTTAATTAGTAGCAGCTTTTTCAGCTCGAAAGAAGCCTGCTCAGAATCGTTCGTGCAACTCCCATCACGGCAAGTGATTCTGACATGGTTGCAATTCACACGAAGCTTGTGCACACAGCTTGTGCTCCAAAAGCCGGGTTTTGCCTCTTGCCGCCTAGGCACAAGTTTTAATTAGTAGCAGCTTTTTCAGCTCGAAAGAAGCCTGCTCAGCATCGTTCGTGCCTCTCCCATCACGGCAAGTGATTCTGACATGGTTGCAGTTCACACGGTGCTTGTGCGCACAGCTTGTGCTCCAAAAGCGGGGTTTTTCCTCCTGCCGCCTAGGCACAAGTTTTAATTAGTAGCAGCTTTTTCAGCTCGGAAGAAGCCTGCTCAGCATCGTTCGTGCCTCTCCCATCACGGCAAGTGATTCTGACATGGTTGCAGTTCACACAGAGCTTGTGTGCACAGCTTATACTGTAAAAGCGGGGTTTTTCCTCCTGCCGCCTAGGCACCAGTTTTAATTAGTAGCAGCTTTTTCAGCTCGAAAGAAGCCTGCTCAGCATCGTTCGTGCCTCTCCCATCACGGCAAGTGATTCTGACATGGTTGCAATTCACACGGTGCTTGTGCGCACAGCTTGTGCTCCAAAAGCGGGGTTTTGCCTCCTGCCTCCTAGGCAAGAGTGCTACTTGGTCACAGCTTTCTCAGCTGGAAAGAAGCCTGCTCAGCATCGTTCGTGCATTCTCCCATCACGGCAAGTGATTCTGACATGGTTGCAGTTCACACAGAGCTTGTGTGCACAGCTTATACTGTAAAAGCGGGGTTTTGCCTCCTTGCCGCCTAGGCACAAGTTTTAATTAGTAGCAGCTTTTTCAGCTCGAAAGAAGCCTGCTCAGAATCGTTCGTGCAACTCCCATCACGGCAAGATGATTCTGACATGGTTGCAGTTCACACGGAGCTTGTGCGCACAGCTTGTGCTCCAAAAGCGGGGTTTTGCCTCCGGCCGCCTAGGCACAAGTTTTACTAAGTTGCAGGTTTCTCAGCTCGAAAGAGGCCTGCTCAGCATCGTTCGTGCGTCTCCCATCACGGCAAGTGA